>JBBPNO010000014.1:0-125391 GCA_038090915.1 Boletus eberwhitei
GACATGAACATTACACGATGGCATTTTGGCTAGCGGACCGAGGCCACCTGCGACGCCAAGTAGTTTTGCAGCTGTAGTAGTACCAACAATAGCTGATAGATTGGGAGCAAGAACATTCATTCTTGAGCTAACGTACATGAATATCTGCAATGGCAAGGGTGAGAGAGGCATCGGATTGGGAAAGATGTAGCGCACAGTTTTGCGCGTCTCCTCCAAACGGTCGGCCAGATCACAAGCTCGTTCAACGGCTTTCCATCGCACGTCTGAAAGAGGTTGACCTGAGCTTGTTGTGGCCGTGATCAAAACACTCATGATCACGGCAGCAGGCAGTACACCTGTTAGGTCAACCCTTGTAGGATCCTAAGGGGATGTTAGACAGGCCTCGATCGTGGATGGGTTTGACAAACCTCGTTGTTGGCCAGAATGCGCACCGCTCGTATGTACTGAGTGGGGTCTTGAACCAGTTGTTCCAGTTCAGGGAACTTTGATGCATAGTGGTCACGGATGAACTTGGGACGAGGATCAGAGGACAAGCAAACCATGCTCGTTCGTAACGTACTTTATGTACCACGAGAATTTCGTTGTCAACATCGACGGATAAGTTATTTGCTTGCACGATGAGAGTGTACTCCGGGTTCAAGTGCGCAGGAAGTGACATTGCATCTGCTGAGCTTGGATTTGCTTGGTATTTCCCAATTTCCTACATAGAGTAGCATCAACGGCGGCACGAGAGCAGTGAGAGGATGGAGTCACCTTTAATATGTCGGACATCTTCTTGCTGCCTTCTAGTTTCGCTATCGAGCTGACGTCCTCTATTGCACCGAGATCCATCTGCTGCACATCTTCCGCGTCCAGCTCCTCTGCAGGTTTTACACCGCCCTCGAGCACGAGACTACCGCTGGGCCCTTTCCCTGTCACGTCTTCCTCCTCCTCTGCCTCCCCTTCATCTTCGGAGATGTCAACGTCTCCCTCTGCCTTGCGCTTCAATCCATTCGGCGCCGAGTTGATGGGCGGGGCGGGAACTTCTTGGTTTTCTTCATAGTCCGCGCTGCCATTGTCCGAGAGGCCGTCAAGATCTGCGAGAAGCTCGTCCGCCAGTCCACTCATTGGCGTGTTCCAAGGGGCTGTCGCCAGAATATTTGTTACTCTATTTGGCAACTTGACGAAGGCTGGTCCGTGCGCAGAGGAGAGGGATATATAAGCGATGGGCGGAAAAGATAAAACTTCATACTTACCTTGATGGCGCACGCCCCTTCAATTAACTGGGTATGCGGGTAGTAGGGACCTTCCATAGCACGGCGACCCTGTCCATTCAGAGGGTAACTGCGGCTTGTATGGGCGTCAGCTCATGCACTGTCTCAATATTTTCCTGTCCTGCCATGGCCACTCTGGCTGGGCAGGCCATCTTTTTTTTTTCGCCCTTTCTACTTCCTAACCCTAACCCTAGGTACATGTTTGGTAATAGTAACCGTGTCAATGATATTTTGTACATTTACCATGTCGTTCCAACCTGGTACAGTCTCATTGAATACACATGCACCAGATTCGCCACGATCGTCACAGTCTCCCCCACCTTCAGGGTCGCAAGGTGATATAGAACTGGAGTTACATGGCCTTGCAAATGCATTGTACAATTTGGGCACAACTGTCATCAACGACTCCACCAAGGAGCGTGATAAGCCGGCAGGAGGCAAGCAAGTCGGAGTTCGAGCGTACGTCTCTACAAGTTGTCGTCGGGTGCCATTCACAAGCCCCATTCACGTTAGCAACGAGGTGGTTCACCATCTCACAACAATCGATGACATGGCCCAGAACATTCGCACCATGATCCCGTTCCAAGTCCTACAGGATATCGACAACGCGAGGAATCCCATGCAACTCACCAAGGAAAGGCTAGAGAGGGCCGCAACCGAGAACCAATTCATGAATGGAAAGATAGCTGCTATCGACGTGAGTTGCTTTGCTCAGTTTGCACGCGTCCCTTATCATCAAGTCTGTCTCAGTCTTATCGCCGCTTGTTGAATGAGGCGCTGGCAAAGAACTTCCCTGACACTGCAGAGTACCTCTACCCAAAGCAGAGCAT
Source organism: Boletus eberwhitei (assembly GCA_038090915.1). Classification (NCBI taxonomy): domain Eukaryota; kingdom Fungi; phylum Basidiomycota; class Agaricomycetes; order Boletales; family Boletaceae; genus Boletus; species Boletus eberwhitei. Next base: position 2,084 of record JBBPNO010000014.1, read on the forward strand.
CAAGGAGCCTACGGACACCTGAAATGTAACAGTGTCATATGTGTGCCCTTCATTTGCTGGATCGAACGCGCGAGCCAAACAAAATGCTTCACGACACTAATTACGTGCCATGGAAAACACGAACTGTGTCGTCATGTTTGCCGCATCCCCTCCGGTGACCGAGCTTGTCTATTTGTCTGACGCTCTGAGACAGCATTGTTATGGAAAATCAATTTCGACGCACTCCTTATCTTTATGCAAGCCTCCCAACTTTGTTCACCTCCACCCCTTTTGATCCACCGAAAAAGGCTGGTGGCTATGGTTACTACGTTAGCGAAACCGTCCTTCATTGGCCTTTCCCCTCTTTTTACTTCACGCGATGATCGAAAGGGTTTAGATTCCCAGAAGCTTGGCCTCGGACTTGTCTGCTACGTCCGTGGCTTCTCGACCTTTGCTGGCACCTTTCCGGTCCTTCGTGGCACCCTCGTAATCTATCTGCTATCAGACGATCACCGCCAATGTATCTGCACCACAATATCGCAACCCGAAAATTTGCTTACCATTTCCCTATGTGCACGAGCGCATCCGGTCAACGTACGCAAGCTTTCCCCCCTTTGGATATCTTGGTCCAACCGTTCAGCACTCGGATACTCCCCTGTGTTCCGCCGCTCTAAAAGCCTTCCGCGTACGGCCCGCATCATGTGGCATCATATAGTATGGTTTCATCAAAGTGACTCGTGAATTAACGCTACTACGAAACATTGCCCACGCACCCGAGTTTTGCCAAGTCCCCGTTAGTCCGTTCGAGGAAAACGTACGCCCGCTGAACAGCCCGAAAACGGCTGACAATGGGCATTGACACCCATCGTGGACTCTGGGAATATTTCTGCGGCTGATGCGGTCAGCCCAACAAAGTCCGATATCCAACGAGCCGATTCCCGGTTTATTTTGGCTCCGAGAACGTTCTCACTGGAACTATGTTCATCGGCGAATGGACTAAAGGCCTTTTAAACTGCAAACTTGGAAACGCTGGACGGCCACCCGCGTCATACACGCCATCCCGACGGCCACCGGTGGACGTGGATTGAAACCTCCTCGGACGTCGCCGCGTTCAGTTGGCGGAAATCCCAGGTGAAATGACCGCGTTTAGTTGATCGCAGTAAGGCGCCCATCACGTCGGCAATAGGAACCGAATTCAGGTCGTCGATCTGTTGGCGGGGCGGAGGAGGAAATCTGTCTGTCGAACAATGGGGTTGAAGGACCCCGAAGACATTTATTTCCTGAGGTGAGCCAGTTCACTTCTCAATCGAGGCACAGACTAATTTGGGTACCACGTGGCAATTTTGTATCTCATTTCTCGTGCGGCTATGACTAGCCATCCTGGAACGGAGACCAGACGCTCTGCCGACGGCCCCAGCCATTGCGTACAATCCCGCTTTCACGTACTCGACTGCAGCATTCATATCGTGAGCACCATCTACAGTTCCGCTAAGCACGTTGAAGTGGCATCGTGGCAGCATTGACTGCTATTCAGGGTGTCAACGTAAACCACAGCCTATAGGGAGGGTATAGGGCTGTTCGATATTAGAAACGGGGGCTTTCCATGAACGCTTTATCGTCATGGGTCCGTAGCAGCTGGCGCCTTGCAGGCAGTTCACGGCTGAGCACCACCCACTTTTACGCCTGATCATGTCGCATGGAAGTCACAGCCTGATTGGTGGCTCGCAGAACATTCCAAGTACACACGCAGTATGTGGCAGTCCGCACCTGTTCTGTCCTGCCTCGAAAATACAAGAGGATATTGGATAGGAGCTAATTGTCGGATGTGTCGGCGGTAGAGATAGGCACTGATTTGCCACGATGGGGTCACACTGACAGAAAAACGTTAAGCTAAGTCATCGCGGGAAGGGGATAAAACGGTGGATCGATAGCGTGAGTACTCGTGTAGCCGCGTCTGAATCTATGTGTAGGTGAGAACGAGCGGGGCAACATCCGTACAGGGTGTTGCGGTGTACGAATGTTGGGCTCGTATTGCCCTTCTACAATAGTACCGGAAGACAAGAATAAGGACCGTTAAATGAACGTACCAGACCAGATTGGATATTCCTAATTACGCGTGATGAGTGGGAGAGGTGCATGCTGTCGACGTAAAAACACGGTCTACATGGACTCAGGGGGAAATCACTCGGCGATTTCTCGTTTGATGGGACGGACTCGACCTTAACAGGGCAGGGCAAAGTATCCATATCTCCAACTCATGCATGTTGATACACGTGTCCCAGTCAGAGTCATGATGCAGGCCGTTGGATGCGCAGTTGAGGTATCAGCACAACGCCCAGATCCAGAAAATGAACGAGAAAATTCCTGAAGCGGAATAATCGTATCAACAACGGGCTCTCACGGACGTACGGACCCTTTCGATAACGGTCACCAAATCCAGTAGTGTTTGAAAATCATATTGCCAAATCTCTGCTAGTGGGATCAGTGACTGTGCTGATTCCACGGCTCGAGGGGGGGGCAATGTATGGGGAAATTCTTCATCGGGGAGTCCCAAATGAATGGCGGCGAATAGATGACTCTCCCCATGGTGAAAATATGACATGGCACCCGGAGTGTCCTTTGAACTCGACATGGCATGACAGCGACGTTCAACGCAATCAGTCCGACCCTGGCGCGCAGCTTCGCGCGTTGGTCGAGTGCTGAGATGCAGCGATGGAGACTGGGTTCGAACATTGAGATCGTCGGATGGACTTTTCCCGTGGCTTATAGCGTCCATCATTGACTCCTCGGAGATCAAAGAGTGGGCAACGCGAAATTCCCGGGAAAAGGAGGTTGAAGCACTAATCTGTCGCGTGAGATATCCAGGCGGGTTAAAGATATCCCCAGGAGGAGTGAACGGGAGTCGCCGAATTAAGGAAGAGTGAGAGTAACAAGAGATGATCATCCGAGCCAGGATATTCGGTTGTATTTTAGCATGAAAAAGTCGTGGCTACAGCGGTGAGCAGGAGCGTGTCCTGGACGAACGGGCGGGTGGAAGGAGTGGTTGAAAAGGTTGCGTTGACGAATTCGCGTTGTGGATGATAATGATTCGCCGCTGCTGTACCATCTTCGCAATGTGATGTGCAGCCGAGAAGTGGATCTAAAACGGATGCTAGACGGATTGACCGCAGGTTGTGGCAAAGATAGGCGCGGATTCGACAGCAGAACAAACATAACGGACGATGGGATACCGAACACCGTCGTCATCACGCGGGTATAACTCGCCTCTGACGCTATGGATATACTTGCAGTGTGACTTTCCTCGGCGATATAGCCATACACCACTCTCGACCGTCAAGGCGATCTGCGGACAGCGAGTGCGATGCAGGTGCAGATGATCGAGTCCTGCGAGAGAGAGCGTTATTCGTCGTCCACAAGACATAGTCGAGTCGAGCAAACATTGTAAAACAGCTCATGTATACATGCGTCCCCGTCTTCCCAATGCGAGATCATGTCGGCACTACGAGAGTAAGTCAGTATGTCCGTGCAAACCACCAGTAGTCGTAGACCCACCGTCCGCCCTGATTGAGATTTTCGTTTATTTGAACGAGCACGATGTATTTGCTGGTCGCAGGATGTCAACGTGCAGCTGTGGCTTCCGCCGCCGTAACTCACAAACCAGATGGTTGAATCTCTATCATCCGATCCTTGACTCGCTCCTTGATATCCTTCATCCATGATTTCACTTGATCCCGGTCGGAAGACCAAATCGCGTGCTGCAGCTTTGTCTGGAGAAGTTTCTTCATGTATGTGCGGAGAAGCTCCGTGTCAAAGGTTGGCCTGACCGGATGAGGTGAAGTGGCCTCGGAACGGGATATTGGAGAACGGAAACCAAACGAGGTCGACATTTCCTTGCCAATTGAGAGTTCCCGGACGATGTCTCCGCTTTGCGATCCCTTGCTGCCACTGTATCGGTGTACGAGTCGTGCTTTGTGCTTTGTTTACACGCTGTTTGTTCTAGACGTGGACGACGATTGACATGAACCGCAGGTGTCAATAAGCTCACACCGGTCCTTCGCTTGTCTGTCCTCACCCCGCTGCAGTCCTCAGAATACGTCTTCTCGTAGACCGCCATGTCCTCGATATCCTTTCCTCATTCTGAGGACGCAGACCTCATGCCATCCTCGTCGTTGCGCGAGTCAATGCATGCGCAGTTCTACGCACCGCCTAGCTTTGATGTGGGCAGCTCCTTTCAGATGAACCCACTCTCTGCGCACCCGCCCCGGACACCTCGTCCCAGTACAGCGACACAGTCACACTTTACACACACTACTGTGGGTTCGTACGACGACAAGTCTGAAGAGCAAGCCACGGAGAAAGGTGTGGTTAGAGATGCTGCTGATGAGGATGAAGAAGTCGACGAGGAGAGTGAGCGCGCAGTGGAGGCGGAAAAAAAGGTCGGCAGGCACGAGGTGTGGCGGGATATGCTAGTCACCAGCGAAGGCCGGGACAAGGCATTTGTGCGTATTGCATACTTGCTTGCAGCCGCATTGACACATTATTGGCGACAGAAACTGATGCAATATTCGATACTTGTATACCTACTGTTGCATACCAAGGCACTGTTCCGGAATAGCAAGGCTACCTCGCAGCAAGGGCTAGTGAGGAGACTCGAGTCTGCCCGTGGTGGTTTCTCTTTTACAAGGTACCATGTTTCGAAAAAATCCTCTTTGTGCTCTCACCTTCTGGCCACTAGGAAAATGCTGATTCTGTTCAACTGGTTGACGCCATTGAGCACCATAATGGCACAGAAGGCGGTCCCCTACTCCTCGAGCGGTTCATCGTCGATTCCCCATAGCCTTGTGGACGTTCCGGCAACAAAAGTACGACCGTCCTTTACTGGTGACCTCTCGCACCCGTTCTTGCAAGCCCTGCTTTCTGCGCCGCCTCCCGTCCTCCTGGATCTGGTGAATGGCCTCTCCGACGATATATATACGCTCTCACGACTAGGATTAGTCGGTCCCAAGCTAGGTGCTAGAGCGGCACATTTTGCAGATTGGTGCTGGCTTTTTGGCACTCTTGTTGGTTTAGTCGAGAATGGTGTTGAAATGAATATCGTGGAGGGTCTGCAGCGTGAAGGTAACTGTCGACTGTGCGATCGCAATGTTTTGCTGACATCATGCTACAGTTGAGAACCGAGCTTATAAAGAGTCGTTGGAAGGGGCAACATCCAAATCCCGACCAAAGATCGCGAAACTGGACGAGAAGGAACTTGCGAGGCTCCGACGCAAGAACTACTGGCTGCATGTTTCTCGTGCAAAGTTGATCATGGACTTTATCTTTGTTTGTGAGCAAAAAACCATGACTGCCTCGTCTGTCTGCTGATCAATCGTTTTGCCAGCATATGATATCTTCGGGTTCAGACGCGGAAAGGACATTGTCCAACCCTGTGCAGGTCTCGCAGCTGCTATCTTGAGGTACTTGGTATCTCAAGTCACGTAGACCATCACTAACTGACCGATGGTAGTTCTGCAAAGCTTTACGATAAGTTCAAATCTATGCTTGTCAACAAGGTGCTTTCGAACACGGGTTGAGGTTTCGAGTTGGCCGTTGGTACCCCCGTTGCTCTATCTCTCCTCTTACGAGCCATATTATGTTATATATATACCGTAGATCTTTTTCGGAGAAAAGGATGATCAAAACCAAGAGCTCTTTTTTGATGATTATGGGACTTGATGAGAAGTGACGGGGACCACAGACGGGGATTTTCTTTGGAGGGAATCGACTTCTTCTTCGAGAGCACGAATGCGCTCTTTTGCCTCGTCAAGGAATTTTTCGTGGGCTATCCGACTTTGGACAAGATGGAGGCCCTGTACAAGGAGAATCGGCCGTTAAGAGCGGGTCATGCACAAGAGAAGTGGATTCTCTACAGATGCCACCAGAAGACGAGCACTCACCATGTACACCGCCGAACCGAGTAACGCGACAGGAATCATACCGGGTAGCAGCGACGCGTAAAAATCAGCATGACCACTCCGCTGTTTGGACGTGGGGGTGCTGTACGCGCGCCGACGTGGCACACACGTACGGAGGAGCGCCATGCAGAGGAGCGTGCGAAACCGAATGGCACCGAGAGTTGGGGCAGTGTATCAAACGTGTGCTCTCTGTCAAAAAGTCTGGTGGTCGCTGGATGGCTAGCGAGGTTGTAAGATACGAGCGTTACTCGGCGCGTGTGTGTGAGCGTTACCAAGATAGAAAATGAGTCGAGATCGCAATGTCAAGTGTCATATGCTACCTGGCCAGCGTTTTTCTATTTTTCCACTCGCTCCCCCATCTCTCTTACACCCACAATCCTTTCGCCCTTTCGCCGCAACGTGGACCGGATCCCAAACACCGCATTCAACCCACCTTTGGCCATCCAGCGAGCTCAAATGTCGGACGAGAAAATGACACCGTCGTCTTCATCCGCTAGCGATATCCCCTCGAATTCGCGGACACCCCCATTCCGCAGCACGTACCGTCCGGCTCATTCTTTCATCCCAGCTCGCCTTCCTCCTCCGTCATCCTCGTGCCCTCGCTCGCAGTCGTATCGTTATGTTCGTCCCCGCGGACTCCGAATATGGAATCTACTCAAGAGATGGTCTCCCGTACTGGCCTACGGTGCAACGAGTCTCGGTTTCGTGCTTGCGATCGCATTTTGGAAAACGCAGGTGTTCGATGGTGAGTAACAAGAGGTTCGCTATCCGCAATCCGTCCTAAAGACTCTTCTTTGCATCGCCTGTCTTCATGTGACAATTTTACTCCATTCGTGCAATCAAGGCCTCGACCGACTGTCCCATTGGCTGCGCAACGACGAATACTTTGGCTTTGCTGTCCTCTTTTGTCTGATATTTATCACCACGTTCCGTACGTCTTCATCTTGAACGCCTCGTTTGTTCGGGACTCACACTACTTTCCATATCGGGTACCTCTCTGCCTACAGCTCCTCTCCCGTTGTATTCCACTCTGATAACCCTCTCCGGTTATACCTATGGACCATGGATCGGTGCGGTGATATCCTACGCTGCAGCGCTATCCGGCGCGATCGTCGTGTTTGCCCTATCCCGTGCATTCCTCCGCGAGCGCATCGCTCGCTGGTTACAGTCAACGCGCGGTCTGTTCCGAGCCGTGCGAGCGATCGAACGCAAACCGCAACTACTATTCCTTGTCCGCGTCGCACCCTATCCTTACAATGTCATGAACGCCCTGCTTGCTGCGACGACCCTGAGTATGAAGACGTATGTGATCTGTACCGGACTCTCCCTCTTCAAGGTGATTGTACACACGAGTATCGGCGCAGGGATCAGGTCGTTTAGTGCAAACAAGGCATCTGGCACCGAAGACGAGGAGGATGGTTGGGGTAGAATCTGGACCGTCGGCGGCATTTTGCTTTGCGTCGCCCTCTTTGTGTACCTCAGCTGGGTCGCACGGCGGGCAGTGGACGATGAACTGGATGACGAGACAGAGCCATCCAGCAGTACCTCGGAAGAAAGAGTGGCATTCCTGAGCCCGGACGTGCCCCTCGAGGATGAGGTCTCGTCGCATCCGTACGGTCGCCTCCCGTCAGCATCCCGTTCGCGGGAGATCATGTCTGAGGCACAACTCGTTTCGCACCATCTCGTTCTCTCCCGGCGTAGCGACATGGGTATCAATGCAGCATAGCAGCGGTTCCGTCGCATATTCCCTTGAGCATTCTATACCGTGAACTAGAAGGGGAGACCGAAAATGTATGTATTTCTCCTGGATCGAATCGGGTGTAAACTTTTGACTAGGCTTGGACTCGTACGACACCTAATCCGTCTTTTCTTTTTTTTTTTTTTTTTTTATTACCTTTTTGTATGCATCCATTCGTTGGTTCATTTTGCCTTGCATCGTACTGGTTTCCATCGATGAGGCCTGCGCACGCCGTTTGGGAGGCGATCACGATTGAGACACTGCCATGGACGTTATTATTCTGCGGTGGATGCCGACAGCAAATGTCGACGCCACACGAACCTTGTCATATAATGAAAGCGATCACCTCAAGGGCACGGCCCTTCCTGTACACGCACGACCGTTTCTTGTTTACCCGGTCAAAGGACACGCCCATTCATTCGCCTCGTTGATGAGATTTGCGATCCCCGTGTCCATGTAAAATGAACGCCATCCTGCAGCGCCATGCTTGAACCTAACCTTTTTTCGTACCCGGGATAACGTCACATGACGGATACGATACAAACATGACAAAGCATGCCACGACATGACCCAATTTCGAGACATCCCCGATCAGAATTCTGTGCGATCAGATCTACACCTCCAGATCGGGGTGATATCCAAATCGGTAATACGGACGCCGGTCTCCTTGTATGCTTTGTCCCAAGACTTGGCAGTGAGAAAATAAATCCATCAGGCGACGGCCCAGCCCACTCAAATGATGGTGACCGTTGCGGTTGCGCCCATGCAAATGAAAACTTGACGCCAACACAATTTGCTTCCGATCGTATGGCACCAACAGGATATCAATGAACTGGGTAACGAGTTTACGGGGTAACCGTATGTAACAACCAGAGACACGAGCAATGACAAAGGTATCAAAAATGGGGGTGAATGGAGCGTGATACTACATATGAGATGAGTCAAGGTATACACGACGCAATGTATGAGAGCGATGCAAACGACGAGACGGGTATGATGGATTTCGTGAAATGAACGGACGGGCGTCTTCCGATTTCGTATATGGCTTCTAAAAGGAGAAGCGAACAAGAATGAAAGAAGAGAGGGGGGAAAAAAAAAAAAAAAAAAAAAAAAGGAACGGATTTCGTGAGAGCAAGGCAAACAGCGAATGATATCGTCCAAGTTCGAATGAAGACGGTCGGAATGGCAATCGTGAACCGTGCACCACCAATCTAGAATCCCTCCGCAGACGCCGGTGCGTCTAGAGTCCGCCCGTCGCTTTTGGTATATTGCGGAGGGAGATGTTCGTTCATGGCCACAAAGCCGAAATCAGGCGAGACTTATTCAAGAGACTATTGGTCAGTAAGTCACGCCGTAAGACAACAGCGAATGAAGCGACTTACAACGGTTGATGTCCGTCTCAGCCCCGCCGTAACCATCCGTGAGCGGAGGCGTGTTTGCCTGAGAGGAAGACGTATGTGACGCAGCACTGATGGACGAAGCGCTCGTCGAGGGACGCTGCGTCGTTTGCGCGGGGTGTCCCCATCCATTGCGGCCATCCATCGAGTCGATGGACGGGTTGCCACCGACGGCAGAGTAAGCGAACTCGGTCTGGTTCGAGCTAAAACCATAAGGGTCGACAGAGGGTAATTGTATCATGCTCCGCACTCTCGGCATGGTTCCGTTTTGCTCATCGGCTGGCTGAGGGGAAGACGAGGGCCGCTCTGGATGGTGTTCGTAAGGCGACGGGTACGGACTCATGGCTTGGCTGTGGCGTCGGGGCCGCCCCACCCTGAGTGAACTACTTGGCCCGTACTGCTTCGAAGAGGACGGGGGTCGAGACAGGGTGGGGGAAATGGGTCTGTGATGACCGGACCCCGGACGAGAGTAGTCACTCTGATGGTACGTCTGGTGGGTAGGCGACTCGTCGTATGGCATGGACGAGACAGAGGAAATAGAGTACCCCGTGGTTGGACGGCTGTGTGTGTCCGGAGAGAGCGACGGGGGTGTGTGGTCGCTGTGCATCGACACGTTCGAGTACGAAGACGCGTAAGAGGTGTTGATGGTGGGGGTGGGTCGGGCGCCGTACCCATTGGTGGTCGGAGGGTTCAAGAGCGAGGAAAGGCTACCCGAGTGGCTGGAGGTGGAGCTGTTGGGGGAAAAGGACCAGCTCTGCTCTGCATATGGGTATTGAGAGGACGAGACCTGCGGGTTGTGATGCGCGTAGCCAGAGTTGGTTCCCATCGCGCTGAACTGGGTGGAGGGGGATTCATCTGCGGGCGAGATGGGCTGGAGGCTGTGCGACTGGTTGAAGATGCTGTGGTGCTGGGAGATGGCTGGAGGGTCAGAGGGAACCGTGAGGGGCGGCAAAGCCGCACGTGGGTATGAGGTTCCCCAACCTGCAGCGCCAGGTGAGCTGAGGGGGGTGAACGAACCAGGGGCAGAGAATCCGCGGGCGCGACCACCGAGGATGTTGGGCTTGCTGCCGACGGAGGGGACGGTCAAGGAGACGGGTCCAACACCGATGGCAGAGCGAGGCGGGGGGATGGTTGGGGGCTCCTGTGTTTCGCGTTTTCTTGGCTTTGGGAGGCGAGGGGGGACGCGGCGTTTGAAATTGGCGACGACCTCTGGAGGGGAGTGGCGATTGAGGGTTGGATGAGCTGGTGGCTGTGTAAGAAGGAGAGAAGGTTTGAGGCGGTGCGGAAGACTTACACCATGTGCTTGCATCGGGATCATCGATGGCTGGGTCAACGTTGCGAAGGTTCACTTTGCGCATGAAGCCATAAATCTGTGCACAAGGCAGTAAGGAATGTGTGTTGGGAGAGGAAGGAGACAAGGACGGACGTTGAGCTGCCGAGAGAAGGAAGCAAATCTGGATTGACGGTAGACGCTTGGGAGGACATGGAGGGCAAGCTGCTCTGGACGCTCCACGATGATGTGTTCGCCGGCGGGGTCCCATCTGATCATGTGATGGTTTTCTGGACGCTCGAGGAGACTGGGGGTAGACGCGTCGAGCGCGGGACGAGAGGGTCGGGGGAAGAATACTTACGCGTAGAGTTTTGTGAGGAAGGTGGCCTGTGGCTTTGACTCGGACTTTGTGGGCTGGTGTTGGTGCTGGTCGTGAGACTTGATGTTGGGCTGCGGGGACGGGTCGTCATTGGGGGAGTCGTTGGGAGAGCTTGGTGGGTATAGGGGTGGTGGTGCTGTTGATATCTGAGGGTATTGGTGGTCGGTATGGCGGGACCACTGAGGACGGGGCGGTTGATATGAGGGAGCGTAGAGGTCTTGCATGTCGAACGTTGCTGGGCGTAGGGACGGAATGGTGAATGCGTCGGACGGAGCCGAGGTCAAAGGCGAGCTATGTACTGAAGAAGCCAAGTAAAGAAAAGTAAAGAAAAGAAAAGAAAAAAAAAAAAAAAAGTCAAACAGACAGAGGCTGTCGACGGTCGACTCGTCGATCGACTATGTATATTATAAAAATCCATGACCGGTGGAGAATTCATATTCCCCGAATTCAGCTCTTACGTGACCCCTCTCTCCTCTCCCTCCATTTTCTCCCGCAGCCTTCCCATTTAGGTTTACTACGTAATCCAGGGTCCTCCTCACAAGCCGCGGCCGCGTTCGGAAATCACCCTCGGTAAACTCTACCCAAACACACACCAACATCCACCCACCCCCCAAATACGGTCACCGTGCCACCACCTCGGCGCCGAGGGGTCCTGCACTTGTCCTTTTTCGGCCACTCTCCGCCCACACTGTATCGCGATCTCCATGTGATCGCACTCCAGTTGCCGCTGCACCATCTTTGGCGAATCTCAGTTTGAATCTCATGTCAGCGAGCGACTGCGTGCTCGTCCTGCCACAGCGCGCGCTCTTTGCTGCCATTCGGCCCCCACGCCCCACCTTTCTTTTTTTTTTTTCTCACTGGCTCGTCCGCTTCCACCTTGGCTCGCTTTCGCGCTTACCGGGGTCCTGTCATCCCTTTTATGGAAATCCGATCCACACCCTTTGCTTACATATTCACCGACACTCTCGACGCCGACGCCTTTCGCTAAAGATTCTCCCTTTGCACTCCGCCTCCGTCGCCGCTCCCGAATTTCACCTTCTTTTATGCTCACATTAGAATTGTTTGTATCATGACACTAAGCCGATCAGTGGTTAGTCGTAAGTACTTCCAAAGAAATGTAACGATAAGAGAACTGTGCAATGCAAATAATACAAGTGAAAACCAGCATTTTTTTTTTCCAGAAAGCAGAGTCTAATCAGAAAGCAACCATAACCAATAGTGCAGAGCCAAATCTACCAAATGCTCACAGACTTTCACAATTCACCATCGTAGTGTATCGTGACGCTGTTGAACGCCCCGAATAAATCCCCGTCCGGTGGCAAGTCCAGCCCGTCATCATACCCAGGCGTGCCAGGTGTAGCGATACATCCTTGCTCCTCCAAGTGCAGTGACCGCGACTCCTTCAGGTGTCGGAAATTGGCAGCATCAGTTCCGTTTGACCCAGTTGGAACAATCTACACAGCAAGCAGGTCGATCAGCGGATACATCAACCACGCACACATGAAATGGGAAATGGGTGCCACGTGACACACTCATAGAAACGAAAATCGACTAGTCTCTTTGACATACCGGTGGTCGTGTGTGACGCAAAAGACCCCAATTAATTTTGGAAAACCACTTGTGCTGCTTCACCTCGCTTGCGCCGCTCCTGCTCCCCATCCGGGCCCGCTCTTCTTTGTCCAAGAGCCGCACGATGACATCTTTACAAGCACTGTCCCCAGCGTTCCATCATCGCAGCAACTCGCCCATATGATTCATAAACGTACCCGGATATCTTGGGTGTATCGCGGAAATGAACAGGCAATAACCGTATATTCGCAAACGTATCGTTCCTTTCCTTGCCCTTGAACGGTGTCGTAGCAAACTATGTCGAGAGGTCAGACGCCCATTAGCAATTCCCCACACTCGGCTTCGAATAATAATCACTCACGATCATCTCGTAAATGAGTATGCCGAGAGTCCACCAATCCACAGCTGCAGTGTGTCCTTGTGCCGCAATCACCTCAGGTGCAATGTACTCTGCAAATCGAAGCACAAACGTCAGACACCTTCCACAAAGCAGGTAACTTCATCCTGACCCTCGGTTCCGACAAATGAATTCGTCCTGAAATCAGCCGTGCAGGACATCGTATCGATCATAGGGACCTAGAACGGTGCGTGTTAAAAAGGTTATCACATGGTCGACGCGAGACACATACTCCGTTTGGCTCTGACTGGTGAATAGTGGCAGGTCGACCACCCGGATGCCCCGATTGCTTGGCCAGGTCGAAATCTGACAACATGATGTGTCCGGATTGATGGAGTAGAATGTCTGTCAAATGCACAGCAACACACTCGTAAGTATGACGACAGAACTAAAAATTTGACGCACTTTCTGGTTTAAGGTCGCGATAAATAAATCCATTGAGATGTAGGTACTCTAGTGCGGCGACTACCTCAGCGGCGTAGAACCGTGAGCTGTCCTCCGGAAGACATTTGCCCGGACGTGTTTGCAACGCGCGGAAGAACTCCCCGCCCATGCAGTATTCCATGCAGAAGTAGAGATATTCCTCTGATTGGAAGGAATGGTAAAGCGTCACTATAAAAGGGTGATTAGAAGTAGCAAGAATTTCTTGCTCCGTCAATGCTCGCTTAATCTTCTTCCGCTCTATCATCTCCTTCTTTGAGAGCACTGAGATCGTAGGTAAAATACTGGTAAGGGTGACATCGAATCGGACATGCCTTTCATGGCAAACAACTTGTCCGTTTTCTTCTCTTTGACCAGGTAGACACGTCCCACGTCGCCTTTACCTAGCATTTTGATTTTGAGAAAGCTGGAAGGGCCAACCTCCACCTGCATAAAATGTATATCATCGTTGAAAGAGAGAAAGGAAGGGGACATACAGATCGAACTTTGATAGAGTTACTTGAGTAAGTCCGTCGGAAAGCAACTTTGCCGGGACCTTCGGCTGCTGGATTCGCGATCCGGGTCTTTGGAGTTCCATGGCCTGGGTATCGTTCATGTCTCGTCGACCGGCTTCTTGACGAGCCTGAAGAAATTGTCTCCAATGAATCATCGCCATACTCCGAAATGCTGGATGGGCCACCAGGGACGGGGGGTATCACCTCTGCTGGAGCGAGTAAACCATTCTTGGTCGGCGCAGCTGACCGCGAACCAGACAAAAAGAGATGCTTGGCATTTGGAGCGGAGGCGACACGACGAATGAAACGAGTGGCCGAAGCACCCATTGCTCGGGGTGACAACGGTCCTGAGCGACTTGCTGAAGGACCATGTCCCGGCGGGAGTGCAAAAGACTGTTGGGACGGATCAGCAGTCTGGGACCTGCCTGGAGCGCGACCAAGGTTGATACGTTGCTTCTCCGACTTTGTCCTCGCGCGGGGTTGAACATAAACCGGAGCAGCCTTCATGTGAAGCCGAGCATGGGACAATTGAGCGTGCTCCTGAGATTGTTGGGCTTGGCTTGTGTAATCTCGGGAGTCAGGCACAAGGTACGAGGATTTTGGGGTTCCGGCCAGGTTAGATTCGCTAGACTGCGTCTTGGAAGAGTTGTAGGACGAACGTTGGTCGACGGACTGCGGTGTTGAAAGCGTGGGGGATAGGCTGGGTGGCGGACCGGATGAATGTTTAACGGTGAGAGGAGACGAAAAGTTCCTGGAAGGAGGAGTGCCGTTGACATTTGCCAATTGCTTCTTGGACGAACTTGGCAAACGAAAGACTGACTTCCAAGATGAGTGTGAAGGGGACAAGGGTGATGGCGGTGTGTGCATGTTCAAGTTGAACGGTCAACAGCTGCGGCTTCGTGGTCGATCCGGGATCCTCGGTCACCTCGCTGGATTCTGCACGAACACTCGCGGGAGGACCGTCGAGAATCAGCTCGAGGAGAGGCGGAAAAGAAGAAAATGGTTTCCGGCAAAGTAAGCGAAGGGATACGGTACAGCTGTTCAAAGTGGCTTAGTCAGACGGCAAATCCCACATCGACCAACTACAAAACGCGAGAGTGAACTATCAAGTTCTTTTGTTCTGACGTATCGACCAACGAAACCAACTCCGCAGCTCAACGTTCAACAGACGCACAAGACCACACAATCCCCATTTGCTGTCCACATTGAGGGGCAAAGATAACGGAATCAAATATGCAATGGCAGAACCACCCTAGCTCCCCGAAGCAAACCCTGACCATTCCCTGCGCTTACCAGGTCGTGAATGACATTCCAGCCTACGAGGCGGCCGTAGGACTCGATGTAGAATGGAACTTGCACATGAACATGGGCACACCGATCCTCAATAAACGATGCTGAGCCGTGAGTATAGCCTGTGAGGAAGACAGGGGATAGCTGTGCCGAAAGAGGGCATAGGGAGACACTACACTGGCGGGAGATTCCCGACCTCATGAGAACGGTACATTCTGTGACAGATGCTGTAAGGTGTCGCTTAGAGTGGAGGCGTAGTGTCGTGTAGATGGCCGACACTCTCGGATGGTGATGACGGTCCCCCATTGAGAAAAGTAGTCATGTGGGTGCGGAGAGGGTTGTTGAAGAGGACGGTCGTCCACGGAATGAGAGGGTTCGGCCGGGCCACGACCGATGTACGCGGAGAATGACAACGGAGACTGTTGGACGTGGAACGACGGCAGCCAGAGGGATGTTATAAACATCAGCCATGGACGTCAGCTCTCCTCCATCATGTCCTCCAGGTCCACTCTGCCTCTCCTCGTTCCCTCCCTCCACCCCCCTTCATACAACTCCCTCCCTCCCCCTCCCAACGTAGATTCCCATCCTTCCCGTGCCGATTTCTTTTGGATTGTCTCTGGTCTCTGGAGCGCCGTGTTCCTGGGGGCTCTCGATGGTACATTCCCGTCGATCCCCATCTTGCGTCACTCCCAACCTTGTCCCAACAGGCACAATCGTAGCCACACTCGTATCCCCCATCGGTAGCTACTTCAACAAGTCTCAACAGGCCTCGTATCTCGGCACTTCATACCTCCTCTCTGTCTGTTGCTTCACCCCCTTATATGGTCAGCTCTTACGATCGCCGCTCTCGTGCTGATTCTAAACTCTTATCAGGTCGACTATCAGACATTTTGGGTCGGAAGGGCGCAATGCTTCTCGCCTTGACTCTATTCGGTCGGTCTCGCAGATCTCCCTCGGAACACCTTCTTCCTAATCCATTACAGGCTCTGGCACGATCGCTTGTGGTCTTGCCCCTTCAATGGAAACGCTCACTCTTGCCCGGGCGATCGCTGGTATGGGCGGAGGCGGGTGCGTTCGTCAATCATACCAAAAAATCGTCCGTTACTCACACTTCATCAAGTGTTATGACAGGTCGGTCCATGATCTCCGCCCGTTCCATCTCAAAGTTCACACCTTACAAGTCACCAGTGTTGCCATCACTGATCTTGTGCCGTTGTGAGTGCCAGCTCTTCATCTCCTCTCCATACCCCAGCCTAAATACCTCCCCCAGAAAGCACAGAGGTCTGTATCAAGGAATGACAAATATGTAAGTCACCCCCATTCGACGGTCCAACATCAGTCCTCCCAATTTTGCATCAGCTTGTTCGGTCTTGGAGCTGGTCTCGGTGGTCCCTTTGGAGGATGGATAAATGACACCTGGGGATGGTGGGTGGTTCAACAATCGCACTATCCTTGCCCCTACTTACTTTCAAGTCAGGCGCGCAGCTTTCCTCTTGCAGGTAATCATCTTTCCCTGCTGCAACCCTGGCGAAAGACGCTCATATACCTTTTCCCGATAGGCACCATTACTATTAATCTCTTTTGTTCTAGTCGCGCTCAAGGTCAACATCAAGCTACCTGATGCCGTCGCAAACGAAGGCATATCTTCTAAACTTAGTCGTATAGATTTCCTCGGCTCTTTCACCTTGGTTGTCTCCGTTGCAAGCATGTTATCCGCATTCAGCATCAAAACAACAGAAGAACTACCGTGGTCGCACCCGCTTATATACGGACTGCTCGCGGTGAGCGGTATCTTCGGGGTGGCATTCATGTATGTCGAGGCGCGATGGGCGCCATATCCTGTCATGCCGCTACGTTTAATATCGCAGCGCACACCGTTGGCTGTTGCCTTGGTCAATTTTATGGCGTCAATGACTGCATTCTCCATGGTTAGAGTGTCAACAAACGAATATGTTTCTTCCATGACGATTTTTCCTTATTCCGCAGCTTTATAACGTACCGTTGTACTTTTCTGCGGCCAGGCTGGATTCGTCCACAAGCGCCGGTGAGCGGAAAAAGGTTTCTGCCCACCTTTGACTCTGACCCAATCCAACAGGTCTCCATTTGTTACCACACTCTGTATGTCCTATCTCTCCCTCCGCGAGTCGAGACTCACCTGTTTTAGGCCGCATTGTCATCGGGTAGCGTGTTAGCTGGCTGGTCAGTCATGTCCCTGCTACCGATTAAATTGATTCTGATATCTAGGGCCGTCCAGGTGGATGCGTAAAACCGGGAAACTCTACAATCTTACTCTGGGTTCAGCTGCGCTTTGCATATTCGCAAGCGTGCTCGTTGCTTTGTGGGACGATAAGACGTCAACTCTCCACCTATGGCTTGACATCGTACCACAAGGATTTGGAATGGCCAGCCTCATAACTACCACGTTGATTGTGAGTATTTGACCCTGTGTCGTCTTCTCGTCTTTAGCTTGGACCACGTAGGCGATGATCGCAGGGGTTTACAAAGAAGACATGGCTGTAGCCACCGGAAGTGAGTTAACCCTTCTCACAGTTATGACGGGGTGTTTGATTCTCCATACCATACAGTCACATATCTATTTCGCACGACGGGTCAAGTTCTTGGGGTTAGTATGTCAGGCGCGCTGGTCCAGAGCGTTCTGCTTCAGCAATTGAGGACGCGGATTACGGGACCTGGATCTTCAGATGTCAGCGGCGAGGTTGATATGAGCGGCTTCATTTGCATACTGACACCCTCCCCTTTGCCCAGATCATAGAAGAAATACGGTAAGAAAGCTCTTGGAGCACTGCCCACGATTCTGGACTTGACCGGATCACGCGTATATTAGGCATTCGATCAGTTCAATTCCGGACCTTGCCCCTTCTCTTCGGAAGGCTGCAATGGAGTCATATGCATCTGCATTGCGTGTGGTTTTCATTTCTCAAGTCGCGATCAATGTTCTCGTATTCATAGCCTGCATACCCATCGAGGAGCATCCTCTTCCGTGCGTCTTCCTCGAGCACCCTATTTCCTGCACAGCTACTCAAGTGACATGCATATTCTAGAGGAACACACCAAGAACAGGAAGAATATTACCGTCAACAACGAGGTGAAGATGACAGATCAGGAGCAGTACAGTGACCATCCTCGCGCATGTTTCTACTACCTCATCCGCTATCGCTGCGATACCTTTACACGGAGATTTGCATTGTAATATCGAGTACATACCCACGGAACTGTACCAGCGTGTTTTGTATACACGATCACTGAGATTAACCGATGCAGCACCGTTTGAGACCAGAGACAGGGTGGTCAACGTTAACCCGTACATTAATGCTCAACGTATAATCTTGCAGACACGGTTAACATTCCGCAACAGCCCTCTCTTGTATCCACCGTCTGGGCCGCTTCTCCACGACCACTAGTGATCCACCTCCTCGCGCTTTCCGTTCACTATCCGCGTGATAGTTCCGGTCGGGCCGCACAGGGCATGGTAGAACGTTCGACACGGAAACGGTGAAGACGGAGGCAAAGAAAGTGAGCCCGAAGAGGGTCGAGACAAATGTGCGACGCCGCCAATGTGTTATGCGATGAATCATACTGGGCATTCTAAAGCTGCGGACAACAATCAGCAGTAAGACACGGAACCATCATCGACAACCTACCCAATCTCCCCATAGCCACACTTCACGAATCGTTTGTTTTATTGGGGGTCGGTGGTGTGTTGAACGAGCGTGTCTTTTTCCGAGGGGGCTTTTGAGTTGATGGTTGTTTGGCTCGAGGCGGTCCGAAAAGAACGCGATAGTTTATCCCATACGACAACGCCGACATGCCAAACTTTCGTCCCAACATTCGCGTCCTTCGGGACATGAATGCGCGCAGCGGCGTCATGGAGAACGAGGTGATGCGCCGAGCATATCTCTATGTTGCTCGCAATGAGACGCTGCCTCCTCACGTCCGCCACCAAGCCCAGTTGCAACTCAACTCTTTTGGGAGGTACACTCGCCCGACGTCCGTGGTCAACCGATGTACCGAGTCTGGACGAGGGCGGGGTGTTATGAGCGAATTTGGCCTATGCAGGGTGGGTCTTTGAGCACCTCGGTTGTTGGCCTCTTCTTACTGAGACACCATAGTTTCAATTCCGGCTCAAGGCATTGAACAATGAGATACCAGGTGTCAAGAAAGCTTCCTGGTGATCATTCGTGTCGTTTCGTTCTAGTGAGGATCGTATGTTCCTTGGACAAAACAATGTATCTGACAACACCTTCATTAGGCTTGCTTGTACTTCCTCGACCGAATCTGAGGGGATACGTTACAACATGCGGAATATATTATAATATCTCTTCGAAAAGGGAGCTAGACTTTTAGCCCATTACAATACAGGGAACAGGATATTAACTTAAGAAGCGGGCGAGTCGCCCTGGGCACCAATATCGGACATCGTGAGCTCGCTCTCGCCTCGTTCTCGCCTCCAACGATTGCATATATTTAGCGTGGTATTCTCAATCAAGTACCTGTGAAAAGTCAGCACCCGCGACAATTGCGGAACAGGATATTGTCCTAACGAGTATTTTCGCAACCACCATTCTGCCAACTCCCAGTTACCGTGCGCAAGAACATCGTCGCCGTGTAACTTGATCGCTTTCTTGTAGTCAAAAATACAATCAGTCAGAGAGAATTGGCCTGAAACAACATCAGTCCATCCATTCGCAACATAGACCGTGCTCCTGACCTCGCAGTAGAATGACACGATCCCTTAATCCAGGATGAACGATGCGATCAATGACACTTTCTGTTTCGTGTCAGGAGCCGTACGTTACTCGATAGAGACGGAAACATACCGTGGTTGATTGTCCTATGAATGCCAACCGATCAGCAAACAGACCCAGAATTTGGGGCAGAAGTAAGAAATCCACCTTTGTACCAGCGTAGGGCGCAAGGACGATGGCAAGCAATAGGCACTATTTCTCATGTAATTCTCGAGATGGTACCTAAAAGGTGAGGTCAAGTTGCAGGCGAATATAGCCCTGAAATGGTCGCATACTTGATGAGCTTGAAGGCTTCAATCTTTTTAGGATCTCGCAACTCCAGTGATGATGCTTCTTCTTCATCTGCTTCGTCACTTTGAGGGGTAGGAAGGATACGCTGCTGGGAGGTTACTGCCCCGTTCTTATTGGGCGGATAAGGTAAAGAATTCATTCCCTGGTCAACACTAATACCCATTGGCGGCATGTATGACGAATATGTATTAGACGTTGAAGGGGTGGGATAGTGCGCAGGGGTGCCGGAGGGGGTGGGTGCCATGAAGACAGGCGAGTTCCCGTGGCCATTACGGAGCACTTCTGAGAATATATTTTCTTGTGGCGATCGTGCGGCCGAAGGATACATCGAAGGCGCCGGCGGATGAGGGGGAGGAGGTACGGTGGTACTCATTGGCATAAGCAGGTGATAGCTGTCGGGCCGCTCCACAGAGGTGTCACCACTCAAAGTTCTGGATTTCTTGAAACGATCAGCGCTGGGAGCATCGTCTTCGAGAGCACGTTTTGAAGCGCTAGATTGTGGACCCAACATCGACGACATTGCACTTGACAATTGAGTTGTCTTTCGGGAGTGCCTCCGTGACTGAAAGCTCTCCCAAGCGGTGTCGGTCTCCGCCTTGTCGAGGAACGCAGTCCATTCGTGCATCTCAAAACCGAGTTTCTGTATCATACCACCACCCCCTTCGGCGATAAACCCAGAGACACTCTTGAGTAAATTACGTAGAGTGAGGTTTTCAGCCATGAGGTCTGGCAACGGAGATGAACGCCAACGTCAAAACACCAAAGACATGATTACGGACCCTTGAGCATGGCTCGCAGATCGGTGAATGCCTCATCCTGAGAGCCCGAAAGAAGCTCCACGCGAGCTTCGAGGTCACGTATCTAGACGGTGACTACTCAGTGAGGAGTCGACCAATCACTACACCAGACAACGTACCCTCTGTTGTTTTCTGAGGCGAAACTCCCGCTGAGCTATGCGATTCTGGTCTCTCCGAGCTGCTTGAGAACTTGAATAAAAAATTGAATATCGGCGTGTGGTCGGGGGATTAAAGACTCACTTTGGATTCTTCTTTCTTCCAGGCTTGCCCGGACCTAAGCTCCGAGTGTCTTGTTCGGCGTGAGACTGAGTGTCATTGTCTGAGTCCTACGTGAACGATTTGACGAGATTAATGTCATTACACATTCAGAATGGGTCATGCTCACAAGGTCAGGATCACCAGAGAGACTCCTTGGTGTGTCGTCAGGCATAGTAACGGTGGTGCAAAGGAGATCGTTTGTCAGAAACCGGGCAAGTACCGAAGTCGTGTAAATGTCTTTGTTTTTTTATGAGCTTGTCAACGTTGGGAGACCACAGTTGGTAGGCCTTGCCGGGTCAGTCATCTTCTGCCGCGCCGACGGCTGACGCATCTGTGTGGCGGTGAAACGGCAGATGGTGGCAGTGACCCCCGCTTTGCCCCCATTAGGAAGGGATGTCCACCCAGAAAGGCCAGTCGCCGGCGTAAGACGGTACCGCGACAGACATAATATTTAGGCTGTATTCATGACTGTTTTTACGACGACCACAAGGGTGAGTGTCCCTGCTGCTAAGCAGCTTTCAACATCGTCGCGGGCACTAGGCAATACCCACGGTTTTCAGATAATCAGGGCTGCCGTGGTGTCATTTTACCTACCGCTCTTTGACCAACTTAACCCCAACTGGTTTCTCTGGTGCACGAGTTTTGGATGCGCCGGGTCACCGAATCCTTGAAAAAGTTTTATATCCAAGCCGTTGAACGATCTTGGATAAATTGTTGTTTCCTTGTCAACATACGCATGTGTTGTTTGACTGCGTGTTGCGTATCCTGTTACTATTCGGACCCAATAAAATCGGCCCTGATGTAAGGGTCCGCGCATATTTGGGGTTTTTCCCCCCCATCGAGCGGGATCTGCCCCCGGGAACTGCATTAGTGATGCTAATGTAGGTTTTTATATTTACGGAAACTGTTCACACCCGAGTCACAAACTGTTGAGGTCGCTATCTTGCACGCCAATTTTTCTACTCTGAATGCATTTGCCTCCCTCTGACTTGCTGCATTCGCTTATTAAGCAAACATATACAGCCACTACTCCCGGAACCTTGCCCGATATGGTTATGACAATAGTTCCGGTCAAGCTCGGAAGACATGAATATTATAAAAATGTTGAGGCTGTAATTAAATCAACCAGTGACTGAGGTCCTCCCTTCGAGGCGCTCATGTGCCATATTCGGAGTTTATTCCAGGCCAAGCTTTCAGGCCTTCAGGAACTGAATGAACAAACTCTGTCTGACTCAATCCGGTGACTGAACTCTGGTCAGCAGGGTTCCGGTCGTCAGCTGTAAATCCGCTATCTTGGTGAACGAGAAAATTATTCGACATGATTTCCGGAACTAGCACGCGTATCCTCGTCACCCGTACCAAGAGTTTGTACACGGCGAGCTAGCAAACGGTTTACTCTCAGGTTCTCCCCTCCGTGACCTCATCCTTCTCCTGAATTTATCGTGCATTGGTCGTGCATCACGTACAAATAACGACTTGCGAGATTCAAAGCAAGCATGTATCCATTTCGCATTCCTCGATTAAACCGAGTTCGTTCCTAAAACAGTTTATACTCGGATCAAACATTGTCTGCATATTTATTCGGGTCTCTATTAACCCTAAGCAAACGTGTGCCATAAAATCGTCCACCTGAATCGTCCGCTAAACAGACTGAAAAATCTCTGTAAACCAGTGAAATCCTGCTCTATACGCTTCACACCTCACACCGCTCACTTTGATATGGCCGAGTCTGACATTGTACTCCGCTTTGTTTCCAGCACCGATAGCAGCGCGGACATGCGTACCTTTCGCGTGTTACAGGTGATAGAAAATGCCGCGGCGGAGTTGGAGCTCTACAAGGTAGCTTTTTTTTTTTTGCCTTTCTATCCTCTGGCTTGACACTGAAACGCCCTTCCTCAGTTCTCGCATCCGTTAACTGGTCACTCTATGGGAACAACGACATTTCATCGCAAGAACCTAGATACCTTGGTATTCGAGACAGCCGGCCACATAGAGTGGTTTTCCAGTTTCAACGCTACGGTGTGGTTTGGTGTAGACGAGGTAATTCGCGTCCTACCCCGTACACGTCCGCCATGACTATTCTGGCTTCTAGGTTTCTGTGAAAGACCTGCGCAAAACAAAGAACGGTGGCCAGTAAGTTCCTGAAACCCGCAGTGTTAAGATACTGTACTGAGATGTGGCTGAGTAGATCCCGGCGGTTCAAGGCATCCGGAATGGAGTACAAATGGAGACTTGGGGAAAATGGAAGCGACATGTTGGTGGGTGTCACTTTCTTTCAGCGTCGTTCAACTGCTTACCCAAGCGTCATGTTCAGTGTATCGACTCAAAGGATAAGCATGTAGCATTGTGGTCTGGGGATAATAGAAAACTCAATGTTGCTCCACGTTGCGTCACCATCCTGGACCGCATTGTTGTAACTTGCTTTCTGAACATTTGGTTCAAAATTCTGGGCAAGTGGTGAGGTTAGCGATCTTTTTTCTTGTCACACGAGCAAATCGCCAGTTAATAAATCATTAACTATACTGTACAGAATTGTAGTTATTAGTCTCCCCGATACTCCGTTTTAGAGCGGGGTGAGTATATTCATGTAATCATGCATAGCTTATGCTCGTATTTAGATATCGCTAGGATCCGTACTTGTCGAAGTGCTGACCTTACATAGTGAATGTCAACATCTCGACTCAAGAAATATAGATGGGTAGAACTCTATTTAGTCAAACACTCTTCCCATCACGTTCATGGAAATATGTATTGCTCCAAAAGATACCTGTGCGTACCATACATCCGACGCAACGACTCGCATCTAGCTAAACATTATGCATGGGTTGTAACCCAGTAGAGTCGAATGTGTAATTGCACTGCAAATTGACGATCTCAAGTCCCGGATGGCGACGGGAGTGATCACCGTGCCTCAAATTGGACCACTGGCGGAAACCTTAAACGCATGTACCAGCAGAGAGAGGGGAGGCTTACTTCCTTTCGTCCTCTTCTTGTACATGATCCGGTGACCACACTCTCGACAACGGATAGGCTCCCTTGATTTTATCACATTTTTAGCACCACAGTCTTTGGGTGTTTGTCAGAAAATGCAACGGTGCCAGCAGAGGCAGATAAGGCTACCTGCGCAAATGTATTCCATCTCCTGACGGGGATTTTGAGCGAAACCTGCACCCCCGCCAGACGTGTTTTGCTGGCTTGGCTGGTTCATGGCTGCTTGAACGTGAGCAGCAGATTAACGACGCCTAGGTTGTGACACGTGACATCGCAGGCTGCACAGCCCCATTAATTTTATCCTGGGCTCCATGTTATGGAGACGGCGCGTTGGTAATTGCCATAATCACGGCGCAGCGCTCAGTTGCCCAGGACGACAATTCAGCATACAAACGATGTCCACCAGGTCGGTTTTCCTTTGACCCTCTTCAATATCTTATCTTCACAACCTTGGCTACTTGTGTTTTTTTTTTCTTTCTTTTTTTTCTATCGCAGGGTCTCTCTCGACGCCCGGTTCCGAACCGGGACGGGAAAGCTGTGTTAATTGTCCCAGTGAGGATGATCACCTTGCCGACCAGTTTGGGTTCCTATTGTTGGCCGTGCAGGCTGGAGGACACAGTGGAAGGTTACGCTCGTGGATTTGACGACCGTTCATACGTGACAACCGTGGGCCGTCTCCAAGGCGCCTTACTTATAACTATGCCCTTCCTCCACCCTACTCCCTCCAAGGCCGCCTTTACGACGACACACACTCGTCCCCGTTTCCGCCCAAATGGCTAGTGCACTTCCGTCCTTTATCGAACTCATGGCTTCTCTCGGTCTCGACAATGATGCAAAGCCCTCTCCACCCCGCATCACCACACCCCGTTCTCGCTCAGGCTCCTGTTCATCTGTGTCCTCTCTTGGCAGTTCAAATCCAGGCTGCAGCCCAATATCACCATCCTTCATTATATCCTCCGAATCCATCTCACGAGACGTGGAGGTAGATCGGCGGCATGGCTCCTCCCGTTTACGAGCCGTCCGGTTTTCGCCTTATATCTCCCCAAGCGTGAGTAATCCGTCCCAGTCTCACAATGGTTTCTCTGAATGCATGTACAGTCCTCAGCCAGACAGAGCAGCGCCGCACTGGCCCCATCTGTTGAAGAGGTAGAAAACGGGCGGAGGGTATGTCGCTTAAACTCCCCTTCGTGATCCGCGGACCTGACATGTGTCTCCTCAGTCTGCTTCCCCACGCTTGTCCTCTTCACCCGCCCGAAACAAGCCTTCCCCGTTGCAATCTGCCAAGAATTCCCGGGAGTTACAGTTACATGCTACCACTCCCATCTCAAGTTACGCTCGTCGTAGAACACCGCAGAATTCTCCGATAACAGCAACCTTTCCCCATCGGGTACATGCTGATCGACCTGAAACTATCGTCTTACCATCGCTTTTGCCTGCTCCTGTTTTTCATTGATGGATAGTGGTTTCTGCCCAGACCATCGACCCTTTGTCCTTCATAAATGGCAAAGAACAATTTCTCTTCGTACCTATTCTCACTTGTGCCCAGTAGCCGGTACACGCGCTCTTTACTTCCCTCGTCACGGACTCTACGTATATTCTATTCTACGATCCCTGGACTCTCATTTGTACACCACCAATAGCATACGTTCCTTACACATTCTGACATTTGGACCTGGTAGCTCTTTCCCAAGTGCTCGACGTCAGTCGTGATCATCTTCATTGGGTCCAGGACAATGTTTCTCCAGGTCACCACCATCCTCGTACTTGGTCCCACACCAAAAGCAATATGCATATTTGTCTCGAAGGTATGTCAAGACTAAGCTCAGCCGATCTCGAGGCTGCGGTGGTGAAAGTCAGTCTCCTACGGGGACAAAGCATTGCGGCATACCCCGAGACGGAAAAAATGAGCAGCCTCTTCGACCGTTTCTACCGGAAAGTCCTCTTGTTGTGTTGCCTTGTTCATCTCGTTATGGTCGTTTGATGCATTGTCGTCTTCGTCACCAGCAACGGGTTGCAGTGCATCTGCGCGCATTTGATCGCGTAAGCGACTCGCTTCGTTACCTCTCCCGGAAGGTACTAGAGAGATGCCCTGTGTATACTCCAAAAGGGCGTCCATCAAGCTCTTGGGGATGGAATCAACGTCGTTGGGATTGATCCAGAGAACATTAAACTGATGGGTGACGGCAGAACGAATGAACATCCATCAAGGTGCAAGACTTGAACAGAACACTGACTGTGATTCCGGCGGTTTCATCAAGGGTCGTACAAGTCCGTTGTGCAGGGGTCAGACGCGCTTCCGCGCGCCTTTCCTCGTATTCACGACGACTGAAGTCTCGAAAGTTTTCTTTACTGGCATCTTCAGCCATCTTTGCCATCTTTGCCAAGCGATCGGAGGCACCGGGTGACCTCGTACGTTTCCCTAATCCAATGCCTCTCTTGCCTACAATCAAGATGAAACAGGGCGTGCGATGATACGTGTATCACGACGAACCTGACCATTCATTAAGGGGGAGCGGCTCAGTTCTGTGTGTTGAATCTGGTGATATTTTCTGTTGTTCCGTGGGCTCAGAAGATTCTCTTGTTTCGCTCCCCGAGGGGCCGGGGGAAGAGGTATCCTCACGGACTGGCGAGCCCTCCCTCTGACCCAAAGATTGGCCTATCTTGAAACCCATTTTGAGCATGATCCCCAGTGCCTTGTTCTTTCCTCCTTCGTTGTCTTCTTTGGCGTGCTCAAAGAGGCTCTTACGGAGACCCTCTTCCCTGGACTCCTGTTCGCGCTGGCGACGACTCTTGAGCCTGTTCTGTTCATTCTTGATACGACTCTGGTTCAAGGACTCTTGGCGTCTTTGAGCGTATGTCTTTGGTTGAGAGGACGAAGCAACAGCCTCGACAAGGAACTTGTCAGACAGATAGTCCTCGTCTGACATGATGCAGCACGATGAAACACGGGCGAACAAACATCAGACGCTCATACCAACGAGTTATCTGTGGACATGAACGGGTCATCAATAGCCATCAAAGTACGTAGCAAGTCGCATATCAAGTTGACAAAAGCGACACTACAAGTTTGTAGAAGGAAACAACACCAGACCGTCGACACGGAGAATGAATTACTTGACTCGTGAAAATCGCGGAAAACTTAGCAAAAGAACAATACTAAGTGACGATAAACTGGTACTCGGGTGTGCGTTAAATAACAATGAAGCCAAGAGAGGGATCTGGGGTTATGATCATATGAGCGCATTCAGGCCGCTGGAGCGTTCGCGTCAGCCTCGGGGCCGGTGTTATCAGCTTCCTCTTCCTTGGTGGCATTGACAGCGATCTTGACAGCAATGGCACGGCCACCAACTTCTTTGCCTTGGATTGCCTCGATGGCCTTCTGTTGCTCTTCTTCGTTGCCAACGTCGACGAAGCCATAACCTTTGCTTCTCCTAGGCTGTCCAAACTTCCTACGGACCACGCGTGCAGAGACGACATTGATGCCACCCTCGGTGAAGAGGGCAGACAAACCGTCGTCATCGATGTTGAAGCCAAGGTTGGCGACGAACAACATAGTCTTGGAGGGTTCGCCAACTGGATCTTCACCGGCTGGGCGATGGAGACGTGGTGCTCTGGGCTTTCTTGCGCGAGGCTGTTTTTTGGCGGGAGGGCCGTCAGTCGCACCTTCGGCGACAGGTGCATCGTTGTCGTCCTGAGGCACCTCGCCTTCTGCAGGAGCAACAGCCTTGCGCTTTGGCTTACGCTAATTGAGCACGATGAGAAGGGCGGGAGATGAAGGATCAAGCGAACAAGACATACAGCGGACTTTTTCTTTTTTTTCTTGGGCTTGGCTGCTCCGTCGGTGCCGGGAACAGCAGCAGCGTCATCCGTCTTGACGTCGCCATTCGCCTCGGCCTCAGTGACTTCGCCGGGCACGGCCTTGGCACCGCGCCTGCCTGGACGTCTCTTGGCCTTTTTCTCCTGCTTCTCTTTGTCCTTTTCTTCGGCTGGCTTGGCAATCTCAACGATGACCTTGCGGCCATCGAGTTCCTGTCCGTCGAGGGACTCGACTGCCTTTTGGGCAGCCTCTGCGCTGGACACGGCGACAAAGCCATAACCTGCGGAGCGGGCACCGCGCAGGATGACGTGTGCTGAGATGCTAGGGAGGATGAGCGGGGCAGAAATAAGAAGCACGCGTTGGTAATTACATGTCGCTCCGCACGGGCGCAAAGAAAGTCTTCAGCCCTTCATCCGTGGTGGAGTACGCAAGATTTCCAGCGAAGACCTGGAAGAGATAGGATGAGGAAATGAGAGTGCGGATCTGGGAGCAGTACCTTGAAACCGGGTGCTTCTTCGATGAGAGGGTCTTGCGTAGCCGGAGGCACGCCGTTTTCAGTGACATGGGCGGCTTGGGCATCGGACATGTTGAGAGGGATGAACTAATGGAACTTTGGGGGGGGGATGAACGCGGGGATGAACGATGGATGAACCGATTCTTCGTGTCAAACTTGGAGGTTGAAGAAAAGAACGGTGCAGCGGGCACGCGGCCTTATTTGTATGATTACGCAAACAAACATTAGCGGTCTTGCTCATGTTTCCATGACATTCACTCTCGCCATAATTACTATGTACCATCTTTCGTCGTCGTCGTCGTCGTCGTCCCCGTCGCTGTCGCTGTCGTGTCAATGACAGCGGTGGGTTCGTGCGTTCGTGGGAGTTATTACATAAGATGAGCCCATATAATCTTTTTTGCTCGCTTCCACAAAGCATCTGTCTTTCATACTACGCTTACTTAGAAGGCCATACACTCTCTTTAGCCATGGCTGCGCTCAAATTGCTCAGCTTCGTTACCCTCGTCACTCTCGTCGCTCTTTCTTCCGGCCCTGTCCACGTAAACGCCCTCGTTGCTGACCGTGCCCAAGTCGCCCGTCACGTCCACGCTCACGACGCCATTGCCAAGCGCAAGCGCAGCGACTCTTCCACCCCCAGCTCATCCGGTCGCTGCCAGCCCAGGCCAACCTCGTCTCTCGTCTCTTCTTCTCTTCCTACATCTACCCCAAATCTCTCGCCTCCCACTTCGACTACACCCCCTCCAGCTCCCTCCACAACCTCCTCCGCCGCTCCGAGCCCTACCTCCACTGGTTCAAACAAGAAATGGGGTCTTGCCTGGAACGCCGATTCTGCTTACTTGCCAAACTTTGCTAACCTTCCCAACGTCCAATAGTAAGTCTCATCCTCCCTTTCGGGAACCGCCGATACCACATCTGTCTTTAGTATCTACAATTGGGGCCCTACCAAGCCTGATGGCCTTGACCAATTTCCTGGACTTCAATTTATGCCGATGCTCTGGGGTTACAAGGACACTCCAAATTGGAAAACCACGGTCATCCAAGGTTATGCCAACATTGCCCTTGGCCCCAATGAGTGGGTTATCTCTGCGTTCCTCTCGTCTCCCATTCTTAGCCGCTCTGCAGGCCAAATGAGCCCACCCAGTCCAACATATCACCTCAGGATGCTGCCAACCTCTGGCGGCAATACATGGATCCTCTCCAATACTTGGGCTACACTCTTGCCTCCCCTGCCTGCACGGATGATGACATTGGCATCTCTTGGTACCAGGAATTTTTCTCAGCGTGCGACAATCTGGGTGGTTGCCATGTACGTCACACGTGCGAGAGCAACCAATCACATCACTTAGATTTTGCTCCTAGGTGGATATTATGGCTTTTCACGCTTATACCACGGACCCTCAGCATCTTATCGACTATGCCACCACGCTCCATAACACTTACAACTTGCCCGTTATGATCACTGAGTTTGCTGACACGGTCTGTTTACCTGTCGCATGACTTGGCATGTCAACTAACTCGTTCCAAAGGACTTCTCCTACCTCACCTCCCCAACCATGGATCAAGTCTGGGACTATGCTGGAAAGGTTGCTACATTCGTCGACACGACTGATTGGATGTTTGCAGCACTCCCCTTTGGTGAATCCCCATTGCTACTCCATCCTATATCAACTCACAAGTTTTTCAGGTGAGGTCTCAGACCTCCAAGGTGTCGACCCCAATAATGCTTTGATGACCTCCGACGGTGCTCCCACTGATCTGGCCTACTACTACCTTGGCTAAGTGTTTAGAGTAACGGGCATTCGCTTGTAGCTTGTGGAATATTCACTCTGATACCCTCCACACCGTAGACGGTTTTTCTTCTCTCTTCTTGCTCGTTACGCTTTTTGATCGCGCATAATGATGCGTTCTTTGTTCGCTGCGCTTCATGTCTTGTGCTGGATACATATGTTGCCAACAATGTACCTTGTTGAACAAGGTGACTGAAAATTGTTGATCATCTTTGGGTATTTCTGAACAATGTCACGAGGCTTATGGGCGGAAAAGTATTCCCACTCGTTCCGTCACATAAAAACAGGGCGGACACGCCAAGATCTGACCTCCTAGTGCGGAAATGGTCAAACACCTCCCCGCCGTGGTCAGGCAACTCTTGACGTTGCGCAACCCAGAGGCATGGCCAAGTCCCCCCGCGGAAAGGCTGCACCGCGTGTTCACGAGTGCGCTCAACGAGGCCAGGCAACGGAACGCAGAGAACGGTTGGCTCGTCCTCTCGGCGAGTACACGGTCTTTTTGCCAACCGAACAGCGCCTCATTGAGCCCGAAATGACAGACATGCGCACTCCTTACCACCAACAGACCCGCGTCTGTGGGACACCTCTATCGATTCATAACTAGGACCGACCCCAGCCTGCCTGAGACACGAAGGAGCTATACTGAAGCAGTGGACAGAGCTGCCATGATGCGCGAGGCCGCGTTGAAGAGCGTCATCTTCGTCGGCGTACCTCGGGTAAGTCTGCGACAAAACGGAGCAAGGCTTTCACTCCTAGAGAGTTGATAAAAACGAACTATAATCTAGACGATCCTGTCCTTGACGGGCTTAAAGGACGCGCTGGAAGACGACGTATACGCTGCGTTACGAAAGCACTCAAACAGGTGAGAAGTGAGATCTAGTTTCACATGGCCGGCACGAGGCGCTAGCATTGCTCGCACGCAGGGAAGCCAGCGCAGAGAACATCGAGGCGACCATCCAAAGAGGTATGGGCTTGTGGAAGTCCATTTATGAACCTCATGCTGTCAAATTGTACAACAAATTGGGGGCACTTCATCCCGATTTCATCAGTACGTATTCAATTCCATCTTACCCCGTGGTCTTATCTTTCCCCCCCCGTTTGATGACAATCTGTCGCCATCGCCTCGTTTACATGACGTGCCTCGAGTTTGATGAATACTAAATCTGCATCTTTATTTAGCGTTTATCATCCAGGCCTACGGCACGATCCTGTCCCCTCTACCGCGAGGAGACCTGGAGCAAGGCAATCTCACTCGGGCTTTGGGCTCGGTTGTCGGAATCGCTACACTTCGAGCCGAAGGAAGAGTCGGTCCTCAGCTCACCAGTCATGTCTTCGGTCTCCTCAAGGCTCGTTATGAAGAGAACCTGAACGAGGAAGACAAATACCTCGCCAGCGACGAGGGGACGGAATGGGTCATTCGCAAGGTGGATGAGGTCATTGATGCTGTGACAGCGGGTGAAGAGGAGATCCTTGCAGGGGCCAAGCTGTGAGCACGCACCAAAGATCACTTTATGTGCTTGTTATCAGCCGATTGATCGTAAATGAATGTCGTCGCTCTGACTTGTACGAGGTTTGGCCGTGCATCGTGTTTCCCCACGTGTGGCGTAAAACCCGTGTTGCGTGACATGGATGGAGGCGTCATCTGACTGCGTAAAAGGAACACCAGCAGTTTCGGGTGAAATTTTGTGCATTGCATGTCAATTATAGTACACATGTACAGGTCACCGTGGATAGGTATGATGAGAGCGTGTCTCCGATCTAGTTTACAATGTGGATGGAGGAGAGTGCGACGTCAAAGACCAAATGCCTGGCAAAATCGGTAAAGCATGGCTGTTACCGTAACCGTGTCCATCATGGGTGGGTGTGTCTAAGGTCAAGGAACATGAGTACGATGACGTGACTACTTGGAGAGGAACCTCACTATCGTTCCCGCACCCGCGTTCCGGAGAAAGTGCAGCTCCCCGTAGACATCCCCGATCTGATACCGGGTGGCCCTCGTGGGCCGGAAGAAGGCGACAACATTTCCCGCTGGATCCTCCAGCTGCGAGTGGTCCGTCAGTGCATGCAAGATGGCGCGCTCGGAACATACCAAAACGTCAGGGGTGTTGGAAGACGGCCGCCAACGATATTGTAAGCCATCGGGCGCGTTGAAAATCCGTGCGCCCTAGTCACGCGATGAGCGTCGCATCCGAGGTATTGCGCAGATTATAACATACCGGGTAGCGAGGATCAGGGCGGACGAGGTCGGACATCGGGACCGCGTTCTGTCAGATACATATTGATCAGACAACGTGCGATGTATTTTTCCCCACTTCCTTCTCTTACCTTGCCGATCACTGCTCGCCCAAGACCGCCGTTGGAAGCCCACTCGAGCTTCGCAACGCGATCCTCCCTGTTGGCGCGCACCGCCCGCCACAGAGTGGTGGTGCTTTGCCCGCTGCCGCTCACTACGGTCTGCGGCGGGTTGTCAGGATCGCCGACGCAAAGGCGTAAGGAAAGCACTGAACCGCAAAGCGGTAGAGAACACCCCACGTATTGAAGAGTTGGCTTTCACGGGGATCTTGGTTTGTCCAGGACAAAACATCGTTCGTCGAAGCCGCCATCGCGAGGGTAGAAAGATGACTGGGATGCTTTCTGAGGAAAGGGGAGGTGGGCTGAGCCAACTCTGCAGATGACTGGCCGGGTAGGATGGACTCTTTATAGGGCGAGATTTGAATAACATTTCACAAAATAGTCTTGCTTTCTTTTTCTTTTTTTTTTTCGCTGTATGACGAATTTATCGCAACGTGGACATTGTTGTGACAGATCAAGGATGAGTATGAGGCAACAAACGTGTGGCCGCGAGAAGCCAGATTCATTAAGTTTCTGGAGTCTTTTGAGTGGAGTAAAGTCCGATGCGGCAGTTAAGTCGAGGCCGACGTGATCGAGGAACAACACGCGTTGAGCATAAGCGCTGATTTACCCATGGAACATGCGGATTGGCGTCGTAGTGGCACGCTGGAATTGACACGAGACTTGCCATTAAAGAGATAAGAGGATGGCTGAAGGGGTACGGATAACCGAGAGTTTAGAAGGGCATCCAAGGTGAGAATCTCGAACAAGAATATTCAAAGACGTACAAATCGTGGCAATAAACAGGAAGAAAGATTAATTCCACGTGCTTGAGAAAGTACACGCATGAGGGAAGCGACCAGAAAAGGCAGGAATGGGACAGTGGCGAGCGAGAAGAAAAGAACGTGTCGGAGGAGTGCGGGTAAGGTGTGGTGAAACTGGGCGAGGAAAGCGTGTGAGCAGCATGGCAAGATTCCGGTAAGGTCATTCGGAGGAGAAAGATGGCACAAACGATTGGACGGCGGAACATGACGATGACATGTAACGGTCAGGCTAGATCAGATGCAGTGTATGTTGGCTCTCGGTATACGGGCACCGGAGACTCGCCATTATGAAATGCGAATTTGATTATGAGGTGCATGAACTTAACCTTGTACAGGGCACTCGAACGCGCATGACGCCACCGCGCTTGTTCATTAATGTTCCGGAATGACGGGTTACGCGTATTGCAGCACCTCGGGGAGTAGACCTAACAAATGTCTAACTACAGACTGGCAGCAATAGGGGGATGGGGGCGGGGGTGGGGTGGGGTGGTGGTGGCGAAAGTGACGGACGAGGACACATCAGGATAACACAGACTATGTCGCATCGGGGACAGATGATAAGCCGATGGACCACGATGTTGGCAAGCACGTACCTGACAGAACAGCTTCCAGAGGTCGGCCCGGGTCACGGCACGACCTCAAGTCCCAACGTTCTTGCGGTACCAATGACAGTTCTCGCGATCGACTCTAACTTGAGATGCTTGAGGTGGTCATCTCTCGCCTTGATTTTGGCGATTTCGTACACGTGTTTGAGACTGACGGTGCCAAGTGTTTCGTGTCCGGGACGCGCGGGTCCCTTTTCGAGGCCGGCGACTTGCTTGAGGAGGTAGGTCGTTGGTGGTGTTTTGGTGATAAAAGTGAACGTCCTGTCTGGCTGGACGTGAATCATAGTGGGGATTGGAACGCCGGGTTCGATGTGGGCGGTCCTGGCGTTGAACTCTTTACAAAAATCCATGGATTTGACACCACGCGCGCCGAGCGCTGGGCCGACGGGAGGACTTGGGGATGCCTTTCCGGCACCAATCAAGAGACGCTAAAAGTAATGCAAATGAGGGTACTGGACGGTCGGGCAAGAAAATGGACGGACGACCAAATGAACTTGACCTTTGGACATGATACTCAGTCACTGAACTCGACCAGGTCGGCGCTAAGTTACTCGGGCATTGTATTGGCCAAACAAGAATCAATTTATCACTCCCACACGTCCTCGTCCTCAGCCACGTACACCATCGAGCAAGTAGTCCTCAAAGAATGTGACGACGCCTCGTCCAAACGTAGCAATGTCCCTATCCGCAAAGATGGTGTGTACCACCTTCTCAGCCTGTTCGAAACGCCTCTCGACCACCGCCCTCTTTGGGCAGAGCTTTCATCGCATCTCCTCCCGGTTGCAACCAAAGAAGATCCTACCTTGCTGTTTCGAAAGTCCCACAGCAACACATCCCCGTCTTCACTTGCCCTTGCAAAGTGAACGAGATGAACACTACCTCGCGTATGTCCCCCCGAAAACTTGCCATTTGTGTTACGGTGGCCGAAACTCAGGCATGGTTCGCTGTCAAAATCCCGTTTGCGGCTGTCATACAGTTGAACTTGGCGGTCGAGGTGCCGGACCTTGGAACGTACGAAATTGAGCACATCACCAACGTGCACTGGCCACATCACTCACCTCGAGCAGTGTGACGTACGCTGCCTGCGGATGTATGTGTATCTGTTGGATTTCATTCGAGAAAGGATGAGTCGTGGTCATGCAACGGTTAAGATCCGTTATGTGCAGTCTCCTCTGCGCAGATGCCACGATGGATCTGTCATGATCACGGTATGCCAGCGCCATTATACATGTACCATGCGAGACGACAGTCCTAGAACGAGGCTCGTTCAGTTTGTCGACATCAGCTGTCCACTCATGAATCGTTCCATCGTAGCCACCAGACAGAAATTTGATGTGGCCACCCTCGGCGTGTATTGCAGCGAGGCGGCTCACACCTCTCTTTTGCGTATCTTGGTAGCGCGGCCCACTGCTGTGTGGGCACCGTGCGACATCCATCATTTGCGGCTTTCCCTGTTCATGTGCCATGAAGACCTCATAGCCGCTCAAACAGACAGGAATCCGCATGCTTACCGCGATAGAAAGGAATGAAATCTGATGTGTCCCTTTATCACATCCGAGAACAGCGGTATTCCCAACCATGCAAACATCTTCTACATGTCGATAGACGCCAGGATTAGGAAGCGAGTAACCAGTTATACGAAACCTGTTGCATGATCAAGTGGCTGGACGACCACGACAATCAAACACTCACTTCTCCTTTCTCTCTATGAAGTGACAATCACCTCTCATCGTGACTGCAACCAACGGAAGGTCAGCAGACTCTGGCATTAAGAGTCGCCGAGCACGCCCATGATCAGTTTTAGGCAAAGGTACCCTTTTAAGCTGCGGATCAGAAGCCCGGTGGTCTAATCCCTCGTCGCTCTCGCTGCTCGTAATGGCAGAAGCTTCCTCGAGTCTCCCCTCCTTCTGTGATACCCCCAGCGCGACAATCGTTCCTTCAGTCAAGACGTCACGCTCAGGGTCACCTCGCCGCTTCTTTCCTGCAAGCAACTCCCTAACGGGTTGCAGGGACGGAAGAGACGGCGATTTCGCGTGTCGGGCGGACATTTTACCGCCATTAATGTCCTCAGCTCCATTCGCTTCTTGGTCTGCTCCATCAACCCCGGAATCGGAGGTTGTCACGTCAGTGCTGTCGGAGCAAAGCCCACACACTGCGGCTGTATCTTCTTCCCTCGTTAATGCGCGGCTTGGAGGCGCGTCCGATGACATTATGTCAGAGACCTCCGCTGGAGATAGTTCTCGAGCGAGTGAAAGAGGAGAGTGGTGTGAGGCCCCTGGGTCATCTTCTACTTTGCTTTCTAGCAATTCTATGTCCGAGTCCGAGTAATTGATTACATCCTGGTTTAAGGAAGTACCATGATCGATTGGTAGTTCTCTGGGTGTGTCAGTGCGAGAAAGAGATGGAACTCCGCTTATGTCCTCGTCTGAATCGACGATGATGGCGTCTGCAGCACTAGTACCGGAACCACCGCCAATGGAGACAGCTGGGAGGCGAAGCTTTTCGTTCCCATGTTCTGCAAACAGGGTGGCGCTTTGGCGGACGACGAAAGGGGTATCATCGTTGACGGAGCTCGACTTGGGGCGCACCCTGCTCGGGACAATGAGCGGATGCAACAATGGAGCGTGTTACTAGGAGTACCAATTCAGGACGATGCCATCGTTACTTTCTTATCGATCAGCGCACCGTTGAAGAGAGAGTCGAAGGAGACTCACAGTACCACGGGTAAGCCCACCACACGCCGGCCTTGTCCGCGGAGAATCTCGGTACGCTCGCTCGTGAGCTGCTCCAGATACTGAGAGGACCAGCGATTCACATTGGCATATGCAGGGATAGGAATACGTTCGACGCCCTGAGCGGCGCTGAGTGAGAGGGGAGGCGGGGTATAATAGTCTAGTTTAGTTTCGTGGTCCTCTGTTTTAGGTCTCTTGATGGACGACAGCGGGGAGGGTGTCGTTAGCGTCCGTTTCGACCGGGCGGGGTCGACGTCGTTCATGTTGAATGTCAGAGATTCGCAAACAAGCTCAAATACATCCTATGATTCCAGACTGGCCAAGAAAATAAGAAGGCAGCCACCAGCGACCCGCGCCCATCCCACTCTCCCGAACAGCAGGACGGAGAAGTTACTCGGGTAAGAGCTTGTAGAGGTCCATCTCCAGTGGAAGATGGATCGAGGAGAAACACTATTGACGGATCAATCGTCACCTCTCCGTCGTGTCGTTCAAATTTGGGTGCTGTTCACATAGCGCATCATGTGAAGCTAGTGGTTGTTCTAAACATCAGATCTTGCCACCACACACTAAACTTGTCCTCTCACAACACCACCTTGTCAATGCCTGCCTAGACACAGAAAGCATTGGTATCACACGACAGGGTGCGATGGCTCCGTCTTTGGCCAAAGTCCATGGCAGCCTGTTGAACTCGCCGCAGAGCACTGGGCCCGGACCCAGTCGAATCAGACCCCCGGACCCAGCCCAGCCAATGATCCTCTTAAAAGGCACACATTCCGTGTGCTCTGTGGAAGCCACCGAATAGGTAGATCCCTTCCTGACCAACTCTGCCAACACGATATCCTCAAAGCGGATTGTTCAAGTTACTCTCGCGACTACTCGGTAATACTGGAAGACGAAGTAGAGGTACTTCTTTCGCCTCTTGATCACAGCTCACTCGTTCGTGGTTTCATCCTCGCGTGTGGTAACCTGGCCCTTTCGCTCTGTCCTCATGCGCCTCATGACAGACCCCGTCGGATATTGCATGGCAACGATTTCATATGCGTTGTCACTGCGCATGGCGTTATTGGCGAGTGCGCTGAAATGGGATCACGATATTCGGTCGCACTATTTACTTTTTGAAAAGTTCGTTGATGATGCATGTATACTGTCCCACCAGGGAGAGCCCGTTCTCCTCCTCTCCCTTGAAATTTACCAACGGAGGCTACGACCACTCCTTTCTGCCTATCGTGGACACCAGTCACAAACTCGTCTCCGTCGAAGCAGATCGCAACGTTCCCATTTATGACATGTCCGCAGAACGCGTCGTGCAGATTCTCAAGGAGA
This sequence comes from Boletus eberwhitei, assembly GCA_038090915.1. Lineage (NCBI taxonomy): Eukaryota > Fungi > Basidiomycota > Agaricomycetes > Boletales > Boletaceae > Boletus > Boletus eberwhitei. The sequence goes on from JBBPNO010000014.1 coordinate 40,028, forward strand.
TTTTGTGCCCCATACCACGCGCACAAAACTGACATTCCATCTTGCACCTTACCCGAGTCGAACGGACGTCAGCGTATATAACCTCCAGTACCTTGTCACGTGATCGTAGGTGCTGGTGATATTCCAAAGTGGATCAAAATCACACAACATTCAATTCTTACCTTCCCCATGTCGTCGGCGACGGAACGTGCGCGTGCCCGTCGAGACGAAGCGATCAACCGCGCATATGCCGTTCAAGTAGCCGAAGGCTCCAAGGTCCGCCTCTCTATTGACTCCACCATTAGTAAGAGGCAATTGAAGGCCTTTTTACCAGGCTGCCGCCCTGATGGGTGTATTCGGCCTCGGTGTCGTCACTCTGGCTCACTACAGATGGCCATCTTTCCGGTAAGTACCGCCAACGGTGCCACAGTTCGTACTCAACCCACACGATTTTCGTCTCGCATGACAGGCGTCAGACCCTTCAGTTCAAGACATTTCTTGTCACTATGTGTGCGTCGTCTGGCCAATTCTGTGTGACAAACGCTTGTTTACTGTTCTCATATTTGCCCAGTTGCAACCTCTGGTCTAGTTATCGGCGCAGATAATGCACTTCTGTCTCACGAAGCCGAGTTTCGACAGTCTGAGAATGCGATCCGTAGGCTCGCTGTTATGGAGCTTTCTCGTCAGGGTCTTGTACCCACGGAGTCAGCAATTGCTCGTTGGCGGGACGAAAGAGCAAGACAGGAGCAACGCTAGTCAAGACTCATGCACAGGTCGTGTCTATTATGCGTGCTACTTGTCGTTAACGTCAAAACAAAGGTCGAGTAGATGGAATAAGCGAAATGCTACACTCTAAATGTAAAGCGATTGCGAGTCGGTATCCATCAAGGCTGGAAGTGGTGATGCATTTACTATCCAAGATGCAATAATCATGACTTGTATGAGGTGGATGAGGTGGATGGGAGCGACAATACATTGCTGAGGGTAATGTGACTACAAGTTGTTTCATTGCCAGTCCCCGTGAACAGGGGGAGGAGTTGGCAGAGGTTGCCCATAGTTGGGATATGGTTGGGGTGGTCTTTGCGCCGGTCCTTGGAAATGCAAGGTATTAACAAAGGACGATGAAGTACTCGGTGGAAGTTGTGTACGCTGAGGCACGTCTGGCAATGATGGCGGTAGTGGCTGATACGGGGGCGGAACGGGGTGATACCCGAGGGGTGGTTGGGGCATTGCCGGTGGCCTCGGAGGAGGAATCCCTTGCACCTGCGGCGGAGGCACGGGTAGTGGAGGCGGGCGAGAGCTCATGGACTCGGATAGAGGTGGATAGCCAGGCGCAGAGGGTATTCTGCGATAGTGCGGGGGTACAGGAGGAGCAGGAGAAAAAGATCCGCTTCTCGAAAAACCCGTGCCAACCTGCTGAGGGAAACTTGAGGACGGTGGGAGGGCTACTGAATAGCGACGATCTCGCTGGAACTGTCCGGGTTGAGGTAAGGGTCTGGACCCGGTAGTAAAGGAACTGGGAGCTGGAAGAGATGGGATCTCAGAAGGTGGTGACGGCGTAGTAGGGGTGCGTGCGGTATACATCTGAGGAGGTGCCGAATGAACTGGGGTAGGTGGAGGAAGCGGATTACCATACTCTACGGACTGCGTAGGAAATGGCGCAGTTTGTTCGTGACCCAAAGATGAAGATGTCTGTTGATATGAATGATAGTCAGGTACTTGTGAAGCACTCAACGAGTGTGAGATGCGATGACAAGCAGCACTTGATGGTGGTTGGGGGGGAGGTGCTGTCAAAGAGGGTGTTGATGGCACAGTTGTGTATCCAGGATGCGTGTGATGAGTGGAATATCCAGGATGCGGAGGTGGATTGGACGACGGTGAATGGGATGGATGTCCCTGCGCGATGCTGAATGTTGGAGGTTCAGGTGAGTATGATACTGAAGCATAGCTAGACGAGGGAGGAACACTGGAGATAGGTACAAAACCGGACGACGAGGTAGGCATGCTATATCTGGAACCATTATTCCAGACGGGTGGGGGATGACTAGAGACCGATCCATTTTCATAAGTTGGATGGTAGGAAGGACTAAGGCTAATGCGAGACTGAGGGGTCGTTGGAGTAATCGCGTCGTCGTACGCAAAAGTGAATTCTTCTATCTGACCTCGCTGCTCGTGGAACTGTAAACTAGGTAGCGGTAATGGATGAAAGCCTGTGGATATCGACGGCCTCAGTGTCTGATTCAAGGATTAAGAAGCATATCAGACGGCACGTATGCGAGAAGGGAAAGTTAACTGACTGCGCAACTATCCCGCGATCGACGATCCACCACGCCAAGCTCTGCAAAATCATTGGCCATCTGTTCCACTGACGATGCCACGTTCCTTTGCTCGTAAGGGGGTGCATACAATTCTGGACGGGAACCGGAGACACGGAGGGATGATGGCAAGGAATTAAGCTGACCATCTGCGCTAGCTGGCATGGGCCCACCGGTCGGATGGGTGTTACCGTTCAACGAGGCACTACCGTCCGCTGGGACAAATGATCCGGGTCCACCATAGTTCTTATTCAATATCGTTGGCTTTCGAGGGGATTTCTTCTCTGGTGGGGGTTCCTGATAATGGCAGATCAACATGGTTGCCAAACTACTTCATTCACGACGTACATTCGACCAGAACGTCAGCTCAACATAGACCTCGCCTGCATACTTGTCCTTGTTCATGAGAACAAACCACTCTGACATTGGATCAACAAGATTGACCAGGGTTGACATCAGTTGGCTTACCATCCGTCTCACCCTTTGTCAAAGCCTCCGTGAGATCAACAAGCGTCTCCCCAATGAAATCTGGATCACGCGCATCATCAGCGTAACATTGAAGCCTCATAAAGTTCCCGCCCTTAATCCGCTTGGGACCCCTCTTCTTTGGAGGCAGCGGTGGGGGAGTGGCACTCCCTGGCGCAGACCGAACAAGGCCGGCGTCTGCATCCTCGAATATGGCAAACCGGAATTCGTCGTCCCACTCTGGGTGCTGGCCACCGCGTTTGATCACCTTGGTTCGACGCTTCTCCTCATTCAGCGTCACCAGGCAGTACGGAGCTTGTTTCCCGATATGCCTTTTATTTGGCAAGTTTTTCTGCTCTGGCTGTCAGAAAGCTAGCCACAAGGGTTAACGGATGTGCCATACCGCTTTGAGCACGACAACTATGAGAGTCCCAATATCGTGAGGTGTGAAGGGCATGGATTAGACGATGGACGACGATGGAGAAGAAAGGATGAAGAGACGAATGTACGTCCTGCCTTACACAACGAGACACAAAGCAACAAAGCAACCCTACAGTGGCTGTGCTAATAAATTTATAAAATCCAACCCACTGACGGCCATTGTTCTACATAGTAAAATCCGTAGGCAATTCGAATGTCACGGCGCTTGTAGAACAAACACCTATTGTCCCGGCGTGTAGGGCTCACAGCTGTCGAATAGGAGGTGGGGCTTTCGTTGAGCAAGATCCAAGATCATCTCGCTCAAGTAACTATTGGCCCATGCAAACCACGACCGAGTATACTCGTTCCCGTTGTAAATGTTGATCGACTCGTGGATCAAGCCAAGTCCCGCCGTATTCTATATACTTGATCGGATCATAATTAGAAGGATGAGCGATCGCAGTGACTCACCTTGACAATCATGTACAGGGACTCCAGGATTTCGTCGTCATCGTCACTGCCAAATATATTGCTGATTCGCGACATCGGCCACGGGTTCCATGCAGCAATGTGGGGACCACTGTGGATGAGCAGTTGAGACTCGTTCGTCGTAAGTTCGGATCACTAACCCAATGCCGCTGAAGTTTGGGCCCTTGGCGTAATAAGGGTTTTGGGGGGACATCAATATCTTTTTCGTCTTGACATAGGTAGATTCATTCCTGTCAAGAAAACTAAGGTAAGGGAGTGAAAGGAGAGACTAAAGGGGGGTTCATGTACATCCATTTGAATCAAAGGGGCTCGCTCACCGGAACGTTAGCGTCATCCATCATGTAGACGGAACCAAGTCCTTTTCCACGGATCAGCCATATTGGCTATCAAAATTCCCCAGAACACACCATTAATTTCGTATGCAAAGACACCGTCAATGATCTGAGCAACAGCGTTTATTAGTACTGATTACAACCGCGGCATCGAAACCCACGGCATGCTCATAAATGGCTGCTTTGATGCTCCGGCTCCATTGCTTGGCCTGAACACTGACGTTAGGTGCGATACTAGCATCATCGAGTATTGTGGCCAAATTGGTCAGTTCAACGCTGAGCATGGCATTTGCCGGTGTAAGGAAAGCTGATACATACGATCCGTTGGTTTAGTACCCAGATTGTTGTTGCAAACTCACCATAGACGGACAAATCGTCAGAGGGACGATGACTAGTTCCGACCATACCTGTATAACCTTTGAGTTCGCCATTGCCGCCATTATTGACCGGACCAGCGAGGGACCCTGGAAGCCCAGTCCAATTGTAATACGAGATGAAGTTGAAGTCAGTGTCAAACGATGGTTGGGACTGTTCATCCATGACACGAAAGATCTGATCGATTGCAGATAACCCTATGCAGGCATAAGTGTTGATCAATCTTTGGCAGGGATGAGCAGAAAAATACTTGCAGTTGGCATTCATCATTGATGAGTCTTTCGTTGCTTGATAGTAAGTTGCGGATAATTTGATGAAACTACTCAGCGAGTCCAGTTCATACTGTATAATCCAAGTGTTTGCGGTGCTCTGGTTCTCTCAGTAGAAATTTTTGGGACATACCTTGCATTCAAACACAGATAGGTTGTTAATGGGGCTGATACAATCAATCAAATTCTCGTCGTGAAGCGTCAATAGAATGTAACTCACGGATTAACGACTACGCGATCAGCCCAGGCATTGTGGGAAAGAGGTAAACCGCTCTCTGGTGGGGGATGGAAAGCACCACAATAAGGATGTTCGGAGATATACCGTGCCTCATTATTGATGACAGCCTTGACGAGGATGGCAAGCTCGTGATCAATCGACAAGAGACTACGATAGTGAGCAAACTAGATCACTTTCATGAGCACTGTGGAAATTCTCGGTCACAGGAACAAACCTGGTTTCCAGTGTCTCGAAGCCACTGTGCACTACAGAGATGACGTCAGTGGGAGATCTATCTGCTATAAGTTGATCATACGAAATGTCACCGGTAATGATAAAAGCCAAATTTTCATCCTGTGTGCTGAGTTAACATTTAGCATCACATTTCGACTGGCAGCATACCTTGTTGAAGTATTTGACGGTGGTATCTTGTAAGTCACGTTCAACATCAAAGAGACCTGACTACCACTCATCAAGTCGGCACGCACCAAGGGTATTTGGGAATGTGTTTTCAAACAGGCGTGCAATATCAGGATCCTTTAAACGCGCATTCATATCCAAAATGACTTTCTACGGGATGAGCATCTAAGACGTCAACCCAAGAGGGACTTTGACACAATCTACCTCGACAGATGTGCTGTTGAAAGTACGGCATGCGGGATCAGGCCGCATGTAGGGCAAGCCCAAAGGACCAGAAGAAAGGTTGCCGTGCAGCGTCTGGAAAGTCGTTATTACTAGTAGGCATGGAATCGGACATAAATGTCATACTTGTGAATACGTGGAGTAGTCTGGGCAGCCTGTGCCAGCACTGAGAGCACCCGTCATAGACACGGCAAGGGTGAGCCTGCCAAACCCGAACCTCGTATCACTCGCAAGTTTCCACAAGCGTTGTAGAAGAGCGTAGGGTGAACAGTTCCGTGGCAGCTCCGAGCAAATCCTTTCCATGAGCTCGGACAGCACCATTCGATGAGAAGACCGTGACAAATTTGCAGAAAGAATTGTGGATGGAGGTTGTTACAAGATCTGTTCATGAAGCACACACCAACACGGGATGGTGGTAATTGGGAAAACAATGTTACGGACGATCAAGCGAGGGTGCGAGTGTGAATAGTAAATACAGGATACACTATATGCTGAGTAGCCAAGAAAAGGCTAGCAGTATGATCGAATGAACCGATTCTGCCCAGGGGGCAACAAGAAAGATTGTCAGGGACAAGAGTTCAACGATAGCACCCATTCCTCGCGATAGGCGTCGAGTGAGAAATGGGTGTTCACATCATAGCAGGGAAGTCAACTTTCTTCACCCACGAACGGGGCTTTCAAAGCTGCCGCACCTGTCGACCGTCCCAATGTCGAAGGTACGTCTTCTTCATATTGTTCTTGAGTTCCAGGGCGTCCCGACTCTGCTTGACTCCGGTCATCATCTCCGCCAACCTCGCTAGTAAGAGGCACACCTCGGTCCTCAGGCTCCAACGACGACTCCGCACCTACCCCGCCATCAACCACGCTCTCATTAACTTTCTCATCGTCCCCATCTTCTAAGCTCACCGGCCCGCCGGTTTTCGTACTATTACTCGTCCACATATTCTTGTTCCCTGTCAGTATGCCTGGACCACTGCCGAGCACCTTGGCACTCCATCCACTGACTTCACTATCCCAACTTCCTCTCCTCGAGCTTCTGGGTCTGAGGGCGCGGAGACTGGCCTCCACGTCCCGCTCCCCATCGACATCTAAGCGATCGTCGTCAGCAAGAAGGAATTGGCTTGCATTCTCGCCTTCTGGATCCCCAAGGACACTCCCTCCCAGGTGAGAGATGGAGTCGCCGCCTCCAAGTAAGCCAGACAGGGTTGCGGACCCCAACGATCCAATGGTCATGCGTGCTCCGGGTATCGCATATGCCGAGGAAGCGAGCGTGAGCATCGAGGCGTTGTCAAGGGGTGGTGAAGACGGACGTGGGTTATTTCGCGGATGGTGTGCCGTATGGAGCGGTGCTTGAATTCCCTGGATATTGTGTCCCAACAGCCCGGAGTTCGATGAAGTATAATTTGCATGTGTCAAGGAGGAAGGAGGGTGCGATACAGATTGGGAAGATAGTGGGAGGGCAGAAAATGTGATAGATGTGCCACTACCAACCATGCCACCATTGGTGCCGGTGGAAGATGAGCGAGCATGAACTGCATGGCGTGGCGAGATCTGTGATGCGGTTGCAGGGACCTGGGCAATGTGTCCCACACCTGCAGGCGGCAGATCAATGCTAAGAATAGTGGTAGGCTTGGTGCTAGCTGCAATGCTGCGGAAGGTTCGTGGATGAGATATATAGGATGAAGAGGAATGGGAAAGTGAAGGTGACGGAGGAGAACTGGGGGGGAGAGGACGCAACGACGCATCCTCATCAGCCTCGAGGGCGCTCGCAGGAGACCACATCGAATCACGAGCTAGGGACGAGTGGCGGGTGGAGGTATCCACGTTATCGTCATCACCAGAAAATAGAGATTGATTGTGCTCAGTGTCCACGTCGTTCAGGGATATGGTACGTCGTTGCGATACGGCAGATGGGACAGCCCTCCTGTGATGATGGAGGGCACCCTGCCGCTGTGATGTGGGAGGGGTAACCTGCGGCCAAGGAGAAGAAACGGATCGGCCACTGGGGCGTGAAGCGGTGGTTGTGACACCAATATGACTCTTGGGATTTGGGAGGGCCGCTTGGGCGACGTTCAAGTTATTTCCACCCTGGATCCTCCTTGCCCTGACTGACCCGCCGAGTTTGCGCTGGAACCAGTTGATGATTGGTTTGCTGGAGCGGTGGGGCATTTTCTTGGCGTACAACTGCTCCGACACCGGTGCCTGCTGCGATGGGAGTGGGGCTTTGCGAGCAACGGACTGTGGGGGTTCCTGCTTTGCCGGGGAACTGTCTGCGTTCACCAACTTGGGTTGGGGCTTCCGTGAAGGGGGATCCCGAGACCTCGTAGGGGCCATGATTGTAGTGGTTGTAGTCGCTGGAGGCATGTGCGACTGAAATGTCCAGTCTTGAGTGGTACCCCGAGACACTACTCAGAAAATGAGAAGGGACAGAGAAAGGGAAGAAGGAGACAGCGGAAGGACTCGTCCAAGTGCTTTGCCATGTAAATTGCCACAAGTTGGCTGTGTCTGGACTCAGTTTCGGATGCAGTAACGCTCACGGGCAAGATTCGCAACATTTCGTACTACTACAATATACAGTACATCGTCTGGATTTTCACCATTCCGTCTTCTTATTCGTCTTCACCGGGACAACTGGGATCTTGTTCCCCTTATATCCAAATCCATCCAGCCATGGCCAAACTGCGCTCCTGCGCTGCTCAAACGTGGCGATGGCTTCTTCTTTCCCCAGCGTCAGCGCGATGTCATCCAGGCCATTCAACAGACAATGCCGTCGGAAGGGATCCACCGTAAAGCGGATCACTGGCTTTCCATTCTCCCGTCTCACTTCCTGTTTCTCGAGGTCAACCTCAAGCTCCAAACCTGCCTCCGCGTCTACCGCAAGGTCTTTGCACTCCGCTTGAGAAAGCGGCAAGGGGAGCATACCGTTTTGCATGGCGTTGTTTCGGAAGATCTCACCAAAGCTTGGAGCGATAATGCAACGAATTCCGAAGTCGTTCCTGTAATTTATGATCGTCAGTCCGAGAGCCAGATGATAGACTCGGACAGGAAGATTCACAAACTCCATGCAGCGTGCTCCCGAGAGCTACCACAGCCAAAGTTCGGCTCAGTGACGACGAGAATGCTCGCCTGGTCATATGGAGCACGATTTAGGACAAAGTCCGTCTTCTCCCCTGTCTTGGGATCAAAGCGAATAGCGTAGAACAACGCATTAGATAGACCGGTACGTTTCAGCGTTTTGAGGAATTGTTTGGGAATAATCTTATCAGTGTCGACGTTGGCCATGTGCAGAGGTGCTGCGACCCCTTTAACAACGACAAACTTCGGAACCCCAGAGCCTGAAGACGGGGGGAGCTCTACGGGAGATGCGCCAGATGCGTGTGAGAGAGGTTGCGGTTCGGGAGGAGGGAAGACGGGGTCTGTCAAGAATTCGTATGGACTCGATTGCTTCAGCGTCGGCACTTCGGTGATATAAGTCTCAGCCCTTGATCCCAGCAAGTTTCGAACGTCAGTAAGCTTGCCCGAAATGGCTGCAGCTGCTGCCATGGCAGGACTGACGAGGTGAGTCCGCCCTCCAGCCCCTTGACGGCCTTCAAAGTTTCGATTACTTGTGCTGGCGCAGCGCTCACCGGGGGCTAGCTGATCCGGGTTCATGCCTAAGCACATAGAGCATCCAGCCTCTCGCCAGTCAAAACCAGCCCGCATGAAGATGGCATCTAGTCCCTCTGCCTCTGCATGCTGCCTAACCAACCCTGAGCCAGGAACAACCATAGCTTGGACGTTCGGCGATACCTTGGAGTTGGGGCCGGCAGCCAAGACAACTCGAGCAGCAGAACGAAGATCTTCGATACGACTGTTGGTGCAAGAACCAATGAAAACTTTGTCCAACGCAATGTCTTCCATGCGAGTATTTGGTTGCAGACCCATATAAGCCAAGGCCTGCTCCGCAGCAGCCCGCTTGGCGGGGTCTGTCATTGTTACAGGATCTGGAACAGAACCAGTGATAGGAACAACATCCTGAGGGGATGTGCCCCATGTTATAGTGGGTGGTATATCGGCTGCATTGATCTTTACTTCGACATCAAATTTTGCATCGTCATCGGTCTTGAGGGTACGCCAGTAGGCTTCAGCACGTTCCCATGCTTCACCCTTGGGAGCCAGGGGACGATTGCGGAGGTACTCGAAGGTAACATCATCTGGTGCAACCATACCGGCTCGGGCACCGGCTTCGATACTCATGTTGCAGACACTCATGCGAGCCTCCATGCTAAAGCCGCGGAAGACAGAGCCAGCATATTCGATGACATGGCCTGTGCCTCCAGCTGTTCCGATGAGTCCAATGATATGCAGAATGACGTCCTTCGAGTTTACGCCTTCAGCGAGCTCACCGTCTACAGTGATACGCATGTTCTTCCCCTTTCGTTGCAGTAAGGTTTGAGTAGCAAGGACATGCTCGACTTCGGATGTTCCAATGCCGAACGCCAAGGAGCCGAACGCGCCATGGGCTGTGTAAAGGAAAGATGAATGACTACGAAGATTTGATATTACGGACATACTGGAGGTGTGCGAATCACCACAGACGCATGTTATACCCGGAAGCTGTAAGAAGTCAGTACTGTGTACTGGGTGTCAAAAGTATGGGATGGCGACTCACCGTGAAACCTTGTTCGGGACCGATGACGTGCACAATCCCTGTGATTGGGTCAGCAACCGGGTTGGCAGAAGGACAGATCTGCATACCCTGACGTCGGTCCGCCAGACCGAAATAAGTGAGTCCAAATTCTTTCACATGTTCTTCGATGGCCAAACACTGTGCGCGGGAATCGGGTTCTGCTACAAACGTATCGACGGATTTGTAGTTTTTGCGGGATATCGTCCTTGGATTGAATAAGGATCATCAGGTTTCTGCACGCCAAGTGCAAAAGCACTCACGGAATATTATGATCGACAGTTGCTAGGGTGCAATCAGGCCGGCGAACATTCCGCCCGGCTGTCCGCCTATCCGCGCGATGAGCAAGGGAGGTGACATGAGTAAATGAGGGACGTACAGTCCCTCAAACGCCTGGGGGCTCGTGACTTCGTGAACAAGGTGGCTGAGGGCCAAGCTCGTCAGCAGGTTTACTTGTGAGGCCAATGCACACACCGATCGATGTAGATAAGGGCTAATCCATCCTCCATGGCATCGCTGAGGGTCAATGAGTTCAATTCAGTCAAAATGGGCGGCCAACACTCACACGACATGGTCATCCCAGATTTTATCGTACAGAGTGCGGGGTCCAGTGACGGGGGCTGGCATGATATAGTAGTGGATTTCGGTAGCGATGTGGAAAGCAAGCAAGGAATGCTTCAAATGCTGCTCGGGTCAGTGGTGTGTTATTTAACCGACGAGCAGGCTCGGCCGAGCTGCAAAGCTCGGCCGACGATTGTACCCCTGTGGACAGTGTGCCGGAAAATGCCGTGCCTAGACTGCATAGTTTTTCAGCCACACCAGCTCAGACGTCTCTGAGGACGGCCCCGAGTCTTCAAGTCGACGCGATGGCCAAGTCCAAGAAGTGCGCACCTTCCCGAATACTTAGAGTCTGGCTTACCCGTCACCAGCCACACTAACCACAACCAAAATCGCAAGGCCCACCGTAATGGTATCAAGAGGCCACGGTCCAACCGAACACGCTCGTTGAGGGGGGTGTGTACTCGTACTTTCTGTCTACGTGTTCTCCGATGTTGAAGCTTGCTTTGTTTAGGTTGACCCCAAGGTGTGCTTTGATCCGCTTGATACCCGGAATCGTGACCCTCATCCTATCATGTAGTTCCGCAAGAACTCTCTCTATGCACTCGTTGGATCTGTACGCTTGATCTTTTCATAAATCATCGCTTTTATCTTACCTCTTGGTAGAAAAAAGCACGCGCAGAACAAAATGAGGACTCATCATAACCTCATTCCTCCCCTTCGTCCTTATCGCAGACGCATAGATCCCACTCGACACATGTATTACATATCGTAACTATGCGGTATGACTTAGGTCCAATATCTCCTCGTTATGAACGGGATTCCGGTGTAAGCGAAAGATCCCCTAGTTTCTCCCTCCGATTCGCCTGTAGGTTCTTTGCATGACGTTCAAGAGCGGCTTGCAATCTCGCAGCCTAAAGATGGAGATGAATGTCCGGTAGGAGAACGACCCTGTGAAACATACTGCTGCATCTTCTGGTCGAAGCGCTCCCTTGGCCATGTTGTGTTTGCCATATTTGAGCTTCTTGACTCGCGTGGTTTGTGTTTTCTTCCCCGCCCCGCCTTCCTCAAGTAAAACTTCGCACTCCTCCTGAGTGGCGACGTAACCTTGTAGTAGTGAAAAGAACTTGTGACGGAGGATGATTTTGACCCTCTCCAACGCATGTGCGCTATACCACCCATCTCGTTCCTGAAGTAAATGAGGTGGGAGCGCGGCAGGAGATATTGGAATACCTACATCGCATGTTTCACGCAAGTCTTCCTCACTTTCAATCATAGCTTTCAGCATGGGGTCATATATGTCACAGAGCTGGAAAGCTGCCGTTTCCTTGGTGAGTGTAATACCATCGAATATGTGTGACTTGCTGGAAAAAAAGGACAATGTTATATCATTATATCGCCCAGGCACGAGGAAAATGTTAGTCACCGCCGCTCAACATCCACCGTTTCCTCTTGTTCGACGGACCTGGTGATGTATGTGGCCGCTGATCTCCCTTCCTGTCGCCGGGAGACGATGGAGACCCTTGACATTGGATGATTCGCATTACGGAAATAGATACGCTGATAGCTGTCGGATTTGTGAAGCAGTTCAACGATGCTACTCCTCGATGAATGCTTACAATCGGGCCTCTGGCTTCTTTCTCGGGTCATATTTGAGACGGATGAGAGTATCCCGCCAAGGTCCATCCTGGAATGTATAGCAAACAAGAGGAAGTAAAACTTTGGAACTGTAAAACGTGAGATAACAGATGAAGTAAAGAAAGACACCTCACTTGTGTATCTCTCTAACCTCTGCGGGACTGAACTGATTGTACAGGGCAGCGCGTGTCCAGATCGGACGATCTCGTACCAACTAATAGACGTGTTAGTTATGATGTCAGAAGAATGCGACGAGTTTATACGACCTGCGTGACGCGTTCCAAGAGTTCCGGTTTTACTTGATTTCGGGCCTGTTTCACGGCGGGGATTGGATTTTCCGGGATCTATGGAGTGTAAGATGGAAACCAAACAATCCAAGAACGCTACCAACATTGAGATCCCCAAAAGTGACCGTTGCGGGGCCATATCCCTTCCAACGACCCTTGTTGATGAGTCGCTTACGTTCCTCACCAGTTTCTTCGTTGACGACAGTAGCGACCATTGAGGCAGGGTTTGGCTTGAAGCTGCCTACTATCAAGCCCATGCTGTAAGGAGAGGATCGAGCGACTTACTTGTAGTTCTGAGGAATGCCCTGACGACTGAATATCGGCGGTGGAAAGAGCCTTAAATTACTCCGTGTAACTGATAGTCCGCCATGCTTCGCAAGGCCGGGATCGATGTTGGGATCGCTCCCTGTCGGAGAAGAGAGAACATAGTCTTCTTGCTCTTCGGGGATGGTGTACTGCCGGATTGCATCGACTACCAACCATTAGTTTGACATGTTCGCAGTTTCTGTGGTCATTCTATCTCAGCTTACCGTCCATTCTGTCCATTGCTAGCCGCAACCGCGCGACGGGGTCTGACATCTCAGGCTGAAACTGATAATCTGCCATGGCTACCCTCAGTGTGAATATCCGTCATGACAACTACAATGGCCAGACTTACTGCGAAATCGAGCGGTCTTAAAAATGGCACCTAATGGTTCTGCAATGTAATCTCCAATAACACCATCATCGTCAACCTGCCGGCGCTTTCTTTTCGTGACCTTGATCAAGATATTGCTTGTTCCAACGACATCTCCTGGTATTGGATGTGCATAAGGGTTGCCGTAGCGGAGATTTAGTTCCAATAGAGTTTCGCTCCTCGCGGCAGTGCGCTTAAACGCACTCTCGAGCTTGGATGTGCCACCTAGGTTGCGAACTGCTAAGGGGACAGAAGAATGCTGCACGTAACCTGGATACTCGACCGAATAGAAGTGAGTAGCAGGAATAGGACGCTCAGGTGCCTCGGCTGGCGAAGACGACAATGGCTGTGTGTCCATGACGCGGAACCAACGTTTGTTAGCGGACCTCGTTAGGTAACTTATTAGGTATCTTAGAATGAATTAGAATCACGACGACTCAGTACTCAGGCTCGAGTTTAGCCAGTCAATATTAATCGTAAAGCGATGTGACATTCAACACCGGGTAGCACCCAACAAGCAGCCTCGTTAGCCCCCTCGGTCAGAGGTTAATTACCACCCGTCTTCTTCTGCAGATTCTTCCACGCACTCAAGAGTTCCTGTAAATAGAGGGTAAAAACTCCCAACCTCGCCTACCACGTCCTTTCAACTTACTTGGTCTGCCAGATCAACACCAGCTTTCTCGAGTTCCTCCTTGAGTTTCTTACCTGCCTTGCGAAATTCGGCATTGGACAAGAGTTGGAACAACTGCATAGTCGTTGGGCCAGTAGATGGGTCAACTCCTGTATGATTACCCATAATCAATACAACGGGGGGGACAACATCAAGTATGCATACCTTTCTCTTGCATAAGCTGCTGAATCTCTCCCAGCGCTTTCACGGCCTCTGGATTACTCAATAGTTTGCGAATGGCGGGGAGGTTTGCCACCTCTTCGAAGCTGCCCAGGCTGGAGCCGAGCTCTGACGGCCTTTTTATTCTTGCATGTACCCGAGGTGTACATGAAAATGAGCGTTGGTACCGAAATGCGAGGTGTGACACTGGCCGTGCTGGCCGTCGTGGAAGCAATATTAAGTGTCTAATCGTGTTCATGTGGTTGACTGTGAAGCTCGCAAAGTTCCACGCCACCGACGCGTCAGGTAAGACGCGTGCCCCCCCTACCACACTGCCTTTGCCATGGATTACGATTATTTCTCAATCGACGCGATCCTCGCAGAAAACCAGGCAGGTGCTATATCGACCAGGTTGACTGCTGCTACACATGATCTGTAGAAACTACAATGTACCTTCAAGATAGATGTACCCGGGATGGGGCATCTTGGCGGAGGTTCTGATAAGGATGTATGCTCTCATCAATCACCCAGGTATAATCATGCTCAGCGAGGGGCCCCAACAGATCAAGGCTTTGACAAAAATCCCCCTCCCGATGTGGTTGGCGTACATCTTTCTCTATTCGTGGGTCTACCTACACCTAGTCGTTCATTCACCCCATGACCCTGACAGCGACTGGGCTGATATGGCCACACCGGCAGCCTTTGGAACAAGAGTCAGGAACGCGCTCAGAGCAGAGCCTCGGAGTGTCAAGCTCTCCTCTCTCGTCGGAGCGGGCGGGTTATGGTATGGCTTTGGGAAGATGGTTATGGAGATGTGAGTAAACTATAGTGGATGTCGGACATATGCTAATTTCAATTTCTAGATTATCAGAAGATCAGGGCCTTGAACTGGGGACAGTTCTGACGCAGGTGTGTAGCTATTGTGTGTGGGGATAGCTCTCGGCTCGGACGGTGGCCTCCAATAGACGTTCCGCGGGCGTCTCACAGAAGTGATCGACCAAGCGCAGCACTTTGCCGCCCTGGGTCCTGCAGGAGGTGGAGGGGCTAGCAGTGACGTGACACAATCATTTAGAGAAGGCTTAGAGGGGACGGAGAGAGAACGTGAGGGCGAATTTTTCAATCTATACTCCATAGTACTGACTTGTTCGCAGTATTTTTATTGGCACAAGAAAGCGCCAGACGAACAAAACGTTGGTACGAAGGCAGCGACAGAGCACGCCGGTGAATGACTTGTACTTTAAAATGAAAAGTCTTGATCGCACATTTCGGATCTGGTTGTCATTGGTCTTTTTTCTGAGCGACCTCATCTGAGGAGACGGGCAGCCCTCTTAGCTCTCGCACGAACCTGCAGCACCCTAAGCACCGGCGTCACAAAGAGAAATCGCAGATGTACCATTTCACGCTTGCCCACAGAGCAATCTCGATGGCCATCAGGATAAAGAAGTGGATATTGCCATTCGTGAGGTATGCCGACCAGGCGAAGACCAAAAAGAGAACAGCAAAGGCACAGTCGACTGCCAGCAAAAACGAGGGATGTAAGGAAGAACCTGGCTCCAGAACAAAGGAGAAGAATCCTGATACACCGACGTCGGATTCGGATGGCATGGTATGGACAAGATGAGAGCAAGTCCATTCATTCGACGAAATACAAACATCAATCAACAACACTACAGCATTCTCTTAGAATTTATGAAATTTCTCCTCAACCAACTCCTCTCCGATACGATGCAAGACAAAAGCAGATGCTCGGGAGTCCGACTCAGTTTGTCCGTGAACTAGAACGCGGGGCTGAGCCAGGAAGTTATGGAACAGATCCAAAGTCCAACTGACATTGGAATGTGCCCGACAGTTCGAAGTACTTTTCAGCCAAAAAGAGCACAGACTCTGGTCTGGGAGCATCCTCTGGATCATCATGTTGGTCGAAAGCACTCCTGGGCGGTGTCCGAAGCACGGGGAGTTTGAGGTGATCTAGTCGAGTATCGAAAACCACGAGACTCGCGGGTGACGAGCTGCGTCTGTGGGTACAGCTTTTAGGAAGGAGAGATGACATACATCAAAGACTGCGACGACAGACACTCGATAGTTGAAAGTGCATGAGTGATCAACAGGAGATAGGAAGACACCGTGTGTCTTGTGTGAGTATTTCGATGGGCTGAGTGAGGGTCACTAGGGTGGCAAACGCGTTGACTTACTCTCCTTGCTCGGACAAGAAATATGCAGAAGGTTCGTGCAGTACAAGCAGAGTGGGTGCACGCTCGAGGGTCACTTTTGGAGCAACCGGGACAGGTGGGGAGGAAACATCGTGTATGCGGAGCATGGCAAGGAGTGCTACGAGGTGTTTTGGGCTAGGGGGATAACTGCGGAGGAAGGGTCACTCGGACGGAGCATACGTGATGAAATCAAGCGGCCAACAAGACGGTGACTCTCGAGCTCATGGTTGCCGCTGTGCCAGTTGCGGCGTGTGCGTTGAGCCATTGATCGTTGTGGGCGTGGAGAGCTTGTAAGAGGGAAGGGCGGGATGGGGTGAAGAGCAGGGCGTGATGTGGTGGTGGGACGGAGAGAGTGAGATGGACGGGTGCGGAGGGGGGATAAGGACCATGCACAATGAGTGACTTGAATCTCGGCAGAGACGGTGCTGGCTCGGGCAAGAGACGCATCGTCACGTGCGCTACGCCATCCTGTGCGCTGTGGTCCCATAAAGTCCATCCCACTCATCATGTCTCTCTCTTGACCACTCATGTCCGTCCTCTCCACACTCCCATATGCCGCTGCTCTCTTCCTCGACTCCGCCCAGGTGTCCGCCCAGTTTGCCCCAGTCCCTTGGCTCGCTCCCGCCATCGGCTTTCTCAATACCCTCATCACCATGATCAGGCAGGCCCATGCAAACAAGTATCTCATTCTCCTTCTGCTCTACTCGCAACCTCTTACAGACCACTAGGAACGCCTTGAAGCAGCTCCAGGATCGCTGCATCAGCTTCTTGGTCATCGTTCGACAGAACGGTGATGATGCCCCCCCGCCAGAACAGCAGAGATTGATCGCTGGTGTTCAGAGGTCTCTTCTTCATGCACCCCGCACATCCGTCGACTCTGATCGCAAGCCCCCAGCACACTCTGCAGCATTATCAAGCGTCTAGACAAATGGTGCTCAAAAGGCTCATTCGAGCTTTTCATCAAGCAAGTAGATCTGGCGACTGTGATCCAAGACTGTCACTTGGAGATCAACGATGGTTTGACGAAACTTCAAGTGTGTCCAAACTATCATATTCTTCATATTCTTCTCTGGCTGATCCCTCGCTCAAGCTCACTGCAGCATTAGACACTGCGACTTGGCAATCCGAGTTCAAGGCAAATAACGAACGCGACCAAGCCGAAATTATACACTATCTCTCTGATATCAAGAATACCCAATCGATCATTGCGATGACCCAGCATCAACAAGGCACTGACATAAAGGCTATAATGGCTCTGATGCAACACGTACGTAAACCGTGTCCGTTGGTTCTTAGTTCCGCCCCAACACTTTGATCCGTTCGCAGAATCTCTCAACCACTCCCGGTCATGATACCCAGGGACTTGGTACCAACTTGTATCGAATACAAAAGTCTACCGGAAAACTTCTTGCGAATATGTATTTACAACGAGGGGAAGTACGTCGACTTGGCCAATACCCCGTCAGTGGGACAGGTTCCATGGATATCTGGGAGGGATTATACCTAAATGAAGAAAAGGTCGCCATCAAGATCTTGCGTGCCGTTCATTCTACTCCCAAGAGTCTACACGTATGCCTTCATAAGTGCTGGTCCATGCACTTGCATAAACATTTTACCAGCGATTTAGACGCGAAGTCGACATCTGGAACAAAGTGTGGGAAAACGATCAAGGACGCCACATTCTCCCCCTCTATGGGTTTTGCCAGGATGATGGGCCTTTTCCGTGCGTCTTTTCTGTCGTAGGAGCAAACTCACCTGACGTCTGCGATAGTTACGTCGTCAGCCCTTGGCACCCGAATGGAACGGCTGACAAGTATGTCGCCCTTTTCCCGGACGTCGACCACCTTGCATTGGTCAGTCTCGACGGTTAAATCGCTGTCGCATTGGTTTACTGGGTAATTCCACAGATTCGAGGTATCAGTGCAGGTATCCATGTCCTCCACACCATGAACCCACTCGTTGTTCACGGGGATTTGAAAGGGGTGAGTGTCGACCTCCTCGCGCATATTCACGCCTAACACGTGCTTTAAAAGGCTAATATCATCATTAATGCCGCTGGCAACCCACTTCTTGCAGACTTTGGTTTCTCGAGAGTACGCTGCAGGCATCATGATAAACTGAATCCCGTTCTAACACACCTGTATCAGGTTGTAGAAGATATAACTGGCGTACCCTTCACCCAGTCTGCTGGGTGAGCATGGTCTTGCGGGATTATATTTTCAACATGCTCATGCTTGGTTTTAGAGTCTCGAACTCGCAAAGGTGGTTGGCACCTGAGCTATGCTTTGACAAGGGCAGGCTCACCACCGCCGCTGACGTTTATGCATTCGGAATGACGATGTTAGAGGTATCGGTTTTCCGGTGTCGAGTCAAGCTCCTATTGACCTCTAAGCAGTTAATGACGCACGCGATGCCTTGGGCGACCGTCAGACATACTACACAAGTCATCATCAAGGTGGCTGCAGGCGAAAAGCCCCCTAGACCTTGTGATGACGCTACCATTGCGAGAGGACTCGATGATCATCTTTGGGAAGTCATGCAAAAGTGCTGGAATGAAGCAGAGACCCGGCCAACTGTGACAGAGATTATGCAGATGCTATGAAGAGGGTTGTGTCTATGTTGCATTATGTAATCTTTCCTCTTAGCCATCTGCATCAGTCCCCGCTTCCCTCACGAACTTGAACATGCATCCATTCGCGTCTTATGTCCTGCGAAATTATTACAAGGCGACTGGTTGGAATGAAGATAACCTCTATGCTAACTTGACCCGGTCTTCCAGTGGTAGGTCCTCTTGCATGGCCCGTCCTCTCTCCTGAAGTGTCGGGATAGCAATACTCGATTTCAATGTCCCGCGCGGGTTGCATCTTTCGATATCCAAGTCGCCAAACCCCCTTTTCAGCACGTCGTATTCCATGAATGCGATGCCGTCGCTCAATGGCTCGGTGGGATACATCTTTACCTCGTGCGAACTAGACATCAAGAACTCTCGGGACGTCCGTTTCAAGGACATGGTTGAACGATTCAAATTGTATAACAAACCTAGACGGCCAGAGGGAAAGGAGGAATGGCTGGCTGGCCAGCGTGTTGACTCGCGGGGTATGTAATCTACTCCTGGTCTTTGCATCTGTCATCTTGAAACGTTGACCGACAGGGTCCTGCGACAGATTATCTCCTCTATGGTCGTCTATACCTCCCTTCCGGTCGATTGGATGCGCTGTATACGACTCGGTTATCACCTACAGTACAGGCGCTAGTAGCTGCCATCTCCGACCCACGATCCAGCCTTACCGAAGAGGGGGGATCGCGTGGGGAGAATGTGAGTAATATCATGTTCAGCCTGCAGCACGACATCGGAAAATGGTGCACCGAGTATACTTGGAGCGCTGAAGACGGAATGTGGGGAGTGCGTGTGTTGCATAATTTTGGTAGGCTCGGCAACTCCGTAGAGCCTTCCGAAGATTCTAGCTCCTCGATTGGTCCCCGGCCAAAACGTGTGGACGAGGAAGATGCTACTGGCGGTGGACTCAAGGGCCGTGTTTCTGCTGGAGCAGAATTTTATATCAGTGCGAAGGAGAAAAGCGCGGGAGGTACGGAGATAGCTCTGTTTTGACCCATACTTAGTTCCTTTTTTTTACAGTATCTACCGGAATTCGGTTTACGACGCTCTCAGACTCGTCTACTCCTTCATCTCACACACAGTCGTCTTCATCGTCTCCCCCGCCTCGCGGACCGCCATCTCAGCCACCTACAACAATTACAGCCTTGTTCAATCCAATGATGGGCCATGTTTCAGCCGCATACGCGGCCAAGGTCTCCCAGGACCTTTCTTTGTGTTCAAGGTTTGACTTCAACGTCTACAGCTATGATAGCGAGTGGACCATGGGGGCAGAATGGTGGATGCGGCGTGCCCTCTCGCAACCGATCTCAGACAACGATTCTCCTCAGTCCCGACATGACGATCCTCAACAAGGGTCGCCTCACTCAGTATCAGACGTTCGGGGGGTTGTGAAAACCAGAATATCAACCAACAATGTCCGTTGCATTGGTTCCTTGTGTTATTGTGCAGTGCCACTCAACTCTTCCGTAGACTGTTTCGTTGTTATGGGAAGGGCGCCTGAAGCAGATGCTGGTCAGCTTGGGAGTTGTTTCGGACCTATCAAGCCGATCGAAACCCATTAAAGCCATCGGACTCGAACTGTCATATTTCAGCACAGGATAAGGCTTTCATACGCAACGAGTCACCTGCGTGTAAACTAGCAACGAATAGGAGGTTAACGACGTATGGTACATACACCCTAATTCATTGAGAACAAGATACAGGTATGTCCAGTGTGACGGAGAAGGGATGAGTGGGTATATGATTGGGACTACGTGCGACGAGATCAAGATTTACTTATCCAACCAAAGAGCATGAATATAAAACAAGTACTCAAACAATTTACAGCAGTGCGAATAGATCGAGATGCGAGTCGCCAGTTAAATTTCATGATGAGATGGTAGAGTCTTGCGTAACGGGGATTGCTTGGGTACGGGGAGTGGGTCCAAGTCCGCCAATCGTGCGAGCCAACCTAGAAATTGCTTCGCCAGTTATAACAGGACGGGAAGCCTGAGGTGGTCGCGAGCCTGCACTTCCGGCAGGTGTGGAATGATTGCGAGAATGAGTATAAACGTGTTTTCCGAGGGGCGAGGAGGCACCTGATCGACCATGTCGTTGCGACACCATACTTGGAGGGGCAGTATGCGGTTGATGCTTTCCGGGTCGACCTTCTGTTTGCGAACGTGAGTGGGTGCGAGGGACGGCGGATGAAGGATGACCGGACAGAAGGCTAGGGGCCGAATGGGATTCTGGCAAACCAGATACAGGTGCATGAATCGAAGCAGCAAGACCTCGTTCGCTGGGGGACACACTCGACTCTCTCTCCAACGTGAGATGTTCATCCGCGGACGGCGCATAAATTGACTCGGACAATCCTGCGGTTTTTGTCGTGAGTGCGTCTTCCTCCACAACAGACACAGGAGGTTTGGGAGGAAGATTAGAAGGTTTGCTGATTGATCTGCCTCGGGCACGCAAACTCTCCATGGCTGCGACAGGTTTGGGCGGAAGGGAGGGATGTAATGGGAACCTTCCATCGGAAAGAGTAGGTGATGTCGATTCTTCCACAGCTGTAGGCACTACAATACATTGTTCTGAAGCCTTCTCGACGGTGGACTGCATGACGGCTGCTCCTTTCGTAGGACTAGGCAGGAACGAGGGTTGGATGGACGACTCCTCTGCTTGCTCAGGCTGAGTGTCATAGGTTTCCATTTCCCGCTCTTGTTCTCGGTGAACATCTGAATTTGGCTCCGGCAGCGGTTTCAGAGTGTCCGTCAGGATCGGGGAGATCTCCTCGTTCTGATCTTCATCGCGGGTTGCATTGGTGTGTGTTGTTGTGACGCCCCAGTCATCGAGATCTGGTAGGGAGTCATCTTCATCACCAGCCCAATCGATGTGGCTACCAGGAGTCGTCGGACGATTTTCAGCCATCGCGACGGCTCTGACACGCTCCACTAACGCATCGATGTCATGGCGAATCTCTGCCTGATGAGCGGCCACGAGGTGTGGTGGAACATCCTTGCGCACAACCATCTGGGACGCAGGTGTGGAGCCACCCCGTGGCTTTTGTGTTTTGATAGCATTTGGCAGAGGAGGCGGCTTTGTGGTTATGATAGGGCTCTTTCCTGGCTGAGAGCGGTGTCGACGGTTAGCAGATCGAGAAGGCGTAGGTGGAGCTGTTTGGGATGTTTCAGAAGGAGAGACGGGTGCAACCACGACTGCAGGAACAGCTCGAAATTGTTTGCGGGATCCCGGTTTAGGCCGGCCACCACGATCAGCGGGATCGTTAGCAGCTTTCTCTGATACACCATTCGGTGTCGTGACAGTGGAGGTTGGCACGAGAGGCTTACGCGAGACAGATAGCACTGTTGGTGACGGAGATGATGTACTGTTGGCTGTATCCGAGTGGCTGCCGCTTCTTTGGCCCGAGTTACTTGGTGGGTGGCCTCCACCTCGACCGCCCCTGACACCACTACCTCGGCTGCCCCTCCCCCGACTAATTCCACGGAAAGCTGACCCTGGTTCGCCTGCCGTTTGGTTGCCCCAGTCTCTGTTACGAGGAGAGCCTTGGGCAGAGGGGTTTGGGCTGTTTGGTACGGTCCGGGAAGCTGGCATGGCCATCTATCCGGTCCACCGCACTAGTTATGTATTGGCTGCTCGAGGTTGAGGGAACTGTCGATACACACTGCTCAGCATCGCATGCACGCGAGGCAGGTGAACGGGAGCGACACTGACTTTGAAACTTTTGGGACAAGGATGATTCTTGGGACGTTCCGCTATTGTTTTATTTTTCGTGTACGACTCTGATCGTGATGGTCAACAAAGATGCGTTATGTAGAACAGTTGTTAGACGATGACTTGGGTGATTTGCTTCGAACCTGGTGAACCAAACATGGCAAAGCAAGCTCGCCTCAGCGCGTCGACAAGCACCTTGGCGCTCAACACCACCGACACTCCAGAATGTCTAAAGCATCCCAGCCAGAACTGAAAAAGGTCCGTCCGTCTGCAGCGATAACTTTATAGCACCTTGAAAACTCTTGTAGTTTATGGACAAGAAATTGTTCGTTCATCTGCAAGGTGGCCGTAAAGTCAGCGGTACACTACGTGGCTACGATCTGTTCCTCAACCTTGTGATCGACGATGCCCTCGAAGAGACTACTCCCGCCCAAAAACATCCAATTGGCACGGTGGTATGGTTGATATCTCCCATCGTCTGTTATTTGGTGTAATTCTTTCATCATCCCAGGTGATTCGCGGTAACAGCGTAACGTCCATGGAGATCTTGGAGGCCACACGATAGGAAAATAGGAATGGACACGCTGATTTAAAAACACGCTCGTCAAGTATAATATTGGTCTGTTCACCTAACATGGGCAGCATACAAGTTGTCACTAATGATTTGTATGTCTACACGATCACATCAGGCGAGTTCTGCCCCACACTGTTCTATGACTATTGCCAGTAATGCATAGCAAACCTTGTTCCGAAGAGTACATTCAACATGACACTGTTGTCTGTTATCTTACACATCTGTTTGTCATCAATACATGATTGATTCAATCTTTATTATCCTCTCCACCTCTGTGGGTAGTGGCTCAATACAACCTAATTGCAGGACCCTGTGACTATTTATTACAGACTAAGGTTAGGGTTAGGAAATAGAAAGGACGAAAAAAAAAAAGATGGCCTGCCCAGCCAGAGTGGCCATGGCAAGACAGGAAAATATTGAGACAGTGCATGAGCTTGACGCCCATACAAGCCGCAGTTACCCTCTGATTGGACAGGGTCGCCGTGCTATGGAAGGTCCCAACGGCCCGCATACCCGTTTATTTGAAGGGGCGTGCGCCATCAAGGTAAGTATGAAGTTTTATCTACTCTGCCCATCGCTTATATATCCCTCTCCTCTGCGCACGGACCAGCAAAGCCAAGGCTTGCCACTTCGGGACAAATTTTGATATCCTTCCAAAAGTATCGGCGGAGTGATCACCCTTCTGACAGCATGCCCCTAGCACCTTCAGAGCCCGTCTCAGTCGCCAACGAGAAGCTCGTTCGCCTTATCAAAGAAAGCCCCGCCAGTGGTTGGGACGATGCATGGTGTGTGATCCCCGTACTAGTGTCCACGCAGACTATGAAATGAGTCCAATCCCATAGGAAAATTGGACTCACCCCTTGGGATTCGGGGGACATTCAGCCTGCCCTCCGTAACCTGATCTTGTCGAGTGAGCTTGATCTTCCCAAGTCTGGCCGTGCTCTCATCCCTGGATGTGGCAAGGTAGGCTTCCTTAAACTCATTGAATGAGTATTCACGTCAATCAGGGTTACGATGCATCCTTCATCGCCTCTCATCTGGGACTCGACGTGTTGGCCATCGATCTATCGTCGACGGCGGTTCAGGCTGCGCGCGAGTAAGTCTCAAAAGTCCAAGTGAGACCGACAAATTTATACTGACCCCCGTCAGTCACTTTGATGCAAGTTCTGCAAGAGTTCCCGGCGCCAAAGTCTCCTTCGAGGTAGCAGACTTCTTCGACTTTTCAGTCCCTGATGATCAGCGCTTCGCCCTGATCTATGACTACACGTGTGTATCCTTATCCGTGTCTCCGCACCCGTGTGATGACCAGTCCGTTAGATTTTTCGTCGCCATTCCCCCAGTTCTGAGGAGTGATTGGGGAAAGCGTATTTCTGCGTTGCTCAAGCCTGGTGGTTATCTCATCACACTCGTCTATCCGCTCAACCTACCCGTAGACGATGAAGGCCCACCGTTCTTCGTCAAACCTGAACACTACGTTGACGTTCTCGGAGATGGTTGGGAGAAAGTCCTCGACAAGGTCCCGGAAATTTCAATCCCGCGGCATGTGGGTCGGGAGAGGCTGGTCGTCTACAGGAAGTTGTAACCATCTCGACAGCGCTGTAACGATCGTGTACCAATGTAAAATGACGGATAAAACAGACACAAGGCTTTTCTGTACATCGATACAAAGCTGAATTGGATCCGTGTACGAAAGCTGTTGTTTGACTTGCTGATCGACCTCTCTATAGCCACTGTGCGAATTTTTTTTTACTAAGGACGCGTCCAAACCACGCTAACACGTCCAGCCTTTGAGGCTCCATGCATGTAACATGCAGAGATCCTTAACAAACCTCCGAACCACGACCAAGCCTCGTCGTCCCTTGCTACACCGATGCCTGCTCCACTTCACCGCAGCAGTACCAACGTCAATTATTGTCGAACCCAGACTCGCTGCCGAGTCGAGCACTGGTTGCGACACTATTCACGATCGCAAGCTTTACTCTCTCAGGACCGCGTTGTCCCAGGATGATGCCGACCCGTCTACTGTTTGGGCGAGATACGCTGACTTTGCGAGCGCGCTGGACTACAGCGGTCTCCCTCTTGAAATCCACCAAAAGGTCCTTCGAAAATGCGTGCCTCATCCTTCTATCCTTCGTCCGTTCGCTGCTAGGCGTATGCAAGGTCCTGCACCCCCTCGCGCACCACACCTATATGAAGCCAGGTTGAAGGCCGTCATGCGCAATATTCGCTCCATAACGCAAAAGCCCTCCTTAGATGACTACAACTACGTCCTAGAGCAATTCGCTGCCGTTGGCCACCTATATGGCTCTATGAACGTATATGATGAGCTCAGACATGCCGTCAAACTCCAGCCCAACATCCGGACATTTTGCCTTAACCTTCAGTCCATTTCCCATCGAGTCACCCTTCCCATGTACAAATCTCGGAGGGCAAAGATCCAGTCCGACTGCGCAGCATTTTGCAAGACGCTGCTGAATGACATGAGCTCCCTCAATATACCATTCACCTCTGCCGCTCTGGACCTCGCCATGCGTATCTCAAAGGAAACCGCGGATCAGACTATCTTTTCGCAACTTCTGAAGCTAGTGTATGGGATTGACTTGGACTTCCCCGACCATCCGCCAGTACAATGGGACCACAGCGCAACTGTCGAAGCCGGTATTCCCAAATTACCCAAATTTCAGCCTTTCTCTACTGCCGCACTCAACACGACCATTGATATGGTCGGGCGGTCTGGAGACGTTTCCAAACTCGTTCAGGCTTTCGAGGTGCTTACACAGCCCCTGCCTCCACAAGCCAGTCAACATTATTCTCTAGAGTTTGACGACGAAGACGACTTCGGTGTCGTTAACCCCGCCTCCACTCAGCCTCACCAGACTCCACATGCAAAGCCAAATTCGACCACTTACAATATCTTGCTCAGACACTTGTCGCGTGTCGATCACTCAACTTTGGCACGACACTACCTCTTCCAAGCATTTCAACTTGACCGGGTTGTGGACAGAGCTGTGCGGACGCAAATTTATCACGCTCCTTACAAAACGCCAGCCCCTCAGTTCGCTCTCAACAGGCACATGCTCTTGTCTGTCTTCGGAACGGCAAAGAGAAACAAAGACATGCAGTTGATGCGATTTGTGGGGTACATCGCCCGCCAAACATACCGGAGGAAGAAGAACGACATAGCGTACTACAGTGAGCTGCGAGAATTGCAGCGACAGGGACGACAACCTCTAGCACCAGACCATGATCCATCTCATCCAAACTCGTCAGTACTACCCAAGGAGACGCTACCTTCATCCTCCTCCCATGCTGATGCTGCTGATTCCCTGACACCCTCGGAGCCGTCACCTCCCGTCAAATACTTTGATGTATCCGTCCATCTGGATATCCTTCAAAAGGATTTTGAAGACATTGCCAACTTCTACACTCAAGAGTTTCTCCCAGCTCTCGCTCGGAAGACCCAGCGCGTCAAGGAAAAACTCGGACGGCGAGTGTGGAATCGGAAGAACCTGTATCTGCGCACAGAATGTGGTCGACATAACGTTTCACGTGAAGATTGGACAGAAATGGTGAACTTTCAGGCAGGCGGGGCGGCCGATGGTGAGAATCTCTCTAGGAATAAAGACTCGGGGAAAATGCAGCCAGGACAATTGGCAGCTGCGAGAGGACTAGCCACCTCAGCGATCGGGAGTTGTATGTTGGCACGGCCATTGGTTCCGCCAATAGATTTTTGTGGGTTAACATCTTCTCTCGTATACGATGGCCCTATCTCATGCACTCAGCAGTTGATCCGTCATTTCCTCGAAATTAATCCATGGTCCTCCACGGGGTAGTCAGGGAATTGGATCTGTTATATGCGGATATCATATACCACGACAGCGCAGCTGCAGAAGCTTTCAGTTGCGCTGGTTGGTCAACTCGGTATTCTCTATGATACACATGTCCGACATCTATCTCGTAGGAAGTACATCAACGAACTACGCCAACTTCTCGTGTTCAGTAACTCGATCGTTGACAACTTTCTCCATAGCATTCAGCCACATGTTGATGTCTGACCGGAGAGCTCCCTTGGATGAAAGTCCGTTTGGAGCAGGAGACGCGGGTGTGTATGAAGAATTGACACTAGCACCGATGTAGCGCGCTAAAGCGAGGACGGGAAGGCGCCGCAAAGCACGACCTGAGAGGCCGTGGTCCTATGGTCGTGCAGAGTTGGTTATCAGCGTAGCGAAAAGAAGAGTGCCATACCCTACACTGAGCGGCGAGCCCGAGGAGCGCCTGCCCAATCTTATCCCTTTGAGCATGGGATGGGTCAATCTCTCCAGATGAACGGGTCTCCAAGTACCATCCATGTTTTTCCATGTACAGCACATCCTCTAATGGAGGGACAGACTACGAACTAATCAGCGATTCTCTTAGTGACTGGATGCACGGTCTTGACTGACCACGTCTTGTACGATCCCCCTGAGAACGAATTCGCAGAGTGAACTACGCAAAATCTCGTAAATAGCCTCGCGAGGCGGGTTATCGACGTATTGGATAATATCTGCCCTGTCAACGAAAGCAGAGTCTATCGACTTGTAAGAGGCAATACCGAATTGCAATGAGAAGGGATTTGCAAACCTATAGCTTTAGCAAGATTACTGGTTGACATCACCAACACATTTTTTCTATGTTTTAGTTTGTCGAGTTGAGTGAGGAGTGCATTGACTACCTGGATTATGATTATGGTCAGGACGCGAAATCTCGGACCTGGTAATCCACTAACTCGTAGACCATCAGATGGTTCAGTACCCGCCATAGCTCCCGCTCTGGCAGCTGTCAGGGACTCGACTTCATCTAGTGAACGTTGTGAATCTCCGCATACATGCTGTGAATGCATCATTAAAGTAACGGACCGATGAGGACAACGACAAAACAATCCTCGTCTTCGACCATTTCCATGATGCTATTAAAAAGTCGTTGGACGAGCTTTCCTGACTCCGAGAACCATCGAGAGAATAGTGAGTGAGAGTTGATCTCTAAGAGACGTGCTTGCGTATAGCTATCACGTCAGAGCTTAACAAGCATACAGCGAGATTTCAACAGGGACACACCGATGGGACAGTCGTATCGAAAGCTTCTGAGCTAGTGCTCGACAAAGAGAGGTTTTTCCCGTGCCAGGCGGTCCATGAAGTAGCACAACTCTATTCCACGAAACGAGGTTGACTGGATAGCAGTCAGTGACGCGTTTCCGGCCAAAATCGCATACGTACAGTCAACGTTAGCATCGCTGAGAAGGAGGGTAGCATATATGTAGTCGAGAAGCCTTAGTTTTATGTTATCCGCGTATATCAGGCCCTCCCAGAGCCCTTCCCAGGATCTGCAAGGTAGTTCGCAGACACTCGCTGCGAGTACGCCCTCACCGCCGTCTCCAGAGCCGTTAGCATACTCTTCTACGGTATCATTTTCGGATGGCTGGTAGGTGTGTATCTGAAGAGAAATTTCGTTCAAAGAGAGGGAACTTGACGGACATGAGGATTCCGAGACTGCAATGTGCTCGACGGAGGATGCCAGGGTTGGATCAACGTCCCAGCCACTCAGGACTGACGGAAGGGAGAGACGCTCAAAAGAGGTTGTGATATAGTCTCGCACGAGGTCTTGTATGATATCCATCCTTCTCCGTGCCTTTGAGGCAAGGCGAACCTCGACTGCAGACAAAGCCCACAGATGAATATATTAGATATTCCACAGACTAGAAAGATGGCGCTTACCATGGACAGTCCATATCACCGGTTCGCTGGCTGGATATTGATTTACTGCAGAGATAGCCACGTCCATGTGGTGACCGTCAGGACGCGTTAGTTGTCCAAACAACGCGTCCACACACGAGATAACATCACGTGGTCGGAGATGGCCCTTTGCAGCCGTCTGGACTCTGCGCTTGAGCTTGCAAGTTCAAGCTTGAGCATCGATATTGCACGATGGCGGATACCCCCCCTGCAGCGTCCTGCCCCACATCAATCACGCAAGAGCCCAGTCGGGAGGCGCTCGATCCATCCACCTTTGTGCCCCCGAGCCCTCTCCCATACCCTCGCATCGTTATCGAGTTCTGCGATAGGGTATGCATTGTTTGCTTGAAAGCTCGCATCTCTAACAAGGCCAAGTGCCTCCTCAGTGTCGCTGGTATGACTGCATGATGGCTTGACAAGACTAAGATTTGAAAGTTCGACAGGCTGCATCGAGCGACGTGGGTATCGACTGAATTACTTCTGACTTTTCCACCCCCGGCCCTCAAGGCGGTCTCGGTCACGCCTTTGAATTCTGATGATACTGCTGGTCGATTCCGTGTCTGGTTGGAGGGTAGAGATGACCCCCCCACCTTGCTATGGGACCGCAAGGCCAATGGCGGCTTCCCAGAGCTCAAAGTCCTGGTGAGCATGGTGATGACGGGCATGATGTCGTGTTCACGCTTGCACAGAAGCAGCGCATCCGGGACCACATCCAACCTGGCAAGTCGCTAGGACACTCTGACAAAAGGTCGTGAATGAGGAGTGACTAGTGATATTTCATTACTCGGAGTAGAGATAGTTTCGTCGAACTTGTAGTGTGTTTGCCTAGACTGAGTTGCCGAGAAGCTCCTTGTTCACCGCCACATGATAACCCAGCCTCGTTCGAAGTGCAGCACCGAGTCTTTTCTTGAGCTCAGGCTCGTTCAGGTCACTTCTTCGGCCCAAAACCCTATTCATTCTTTTTTCTCTAGACTATCATGAGCAGCGACCGTCTCGACAAACTCGTAAACCAATGCAAAAGCAATGGTTCGCTCTCATTTGTTGGTTCCGAATTCTCTTCACGCCTGCTCTAGATGTTGAACTCAAACTTGACGCTGTCACAAAACTCCAAGCTGAATTCGAAACCGGCATAGAGGTGCACGACACTCTGAATGTACCTGTTCCTTTGCTGAGTTGGAGCATGACTCACTGTTGCAGATCGCGGACCCAGAACCCCTCATCGCCGTTCTCAAAACCTGCCTTCGTATTGCAAACCAACACCTTACAACCGCAACTCTTTCCACCATCCCTCCGCTTCTCCCTCTCATAATACTTCGCCCTAACGGCACACCCAACGCCAGCGCGCGTCCGTTTTCCACTTCCTCCTCCACCTCTTCATCGAGCGGGTCCAGTTATGATGTCTCTGTCCTCCGACATGTCATGAGCTCCTTCCTACCATCCCCTGGTGTCTTTGAAAGACTTGGAGATGGGCGCGAGAAGGCTCGCGAGAAAGCGCGTGAAACCCTCGTTATCATCGGTGGATTCGCCTTCCGCTCGTCCTCGTCGACATCCAAACTCGGCAATGGCAAAGGCCCCGAGGCACCAATTGTAATCTTTGAACGCTTTTTGAGAGACAGCGGGCTCTCCAGTAAAGTATGGAGAGTTCGAGAACAGGTAAGGATCCAGTTCATACAACTACAAGAGCTCACCAGTGTCTTCCTGCTAGTCAATTTTGGTGCTGGTAAACATCCGTCGCGCTCATCACACATTTCCCATTAGACCATACCTTTCGCTTTTGGTGGACGCATTGGAAGACACCGACGGTAACGTTCGCGCATGTGCGACTCCTTCGATCATCGAACTTTTCACGGGTCCCGGTGTCACTGACGCCGCGCGTGCGGATCTAAAGAAGGAGATGACAAAGAAGGGTGTCAGGAAGGCGATTGTTGACAATGTACTAAGCAAGCTCATGGGCAGCAGTCGGAGCACAGGAGCGAGGACCCCGTTGAGTGAAGGGTCAGAAAACGGAGACACTGGCACAAAAAAGGATTACATTCCCCCTAGTTTGATGTTGCAGAATCGACGCCCCACTGTTGGGGCCTCTGCATCTGGACCACAGGCCGCTACGCCGATAGTCCGTGCAGCAAGTCACGGGCAGGTCAAAGAACCGCCGAGACCAGCGAGCAGGGCAGCAATGGTAGTCACGCCTCCTTTGCTACAGCCTTCAAGCGAATCTGCTAGCACGGTTGAAACCGCCTTCGTAAGCCGCATAGGCCATAGATCGTCAATTCTATTGACCTTGGTTGTAGATTGCGTCAGCTCGAGACTTAGAGAATGAGTTTGCGGTCATGATGAAAGCATTCGAGGTATGTGCACTGATGAGTCTTGAACTGCCATTCTGAGCGTGCATCGTTGACCAGGGGAAGGAGACTGAGCATAACTGGGCCGCACGAGAAAGAGGCATACAACGCGTGCGAGGAATGCTCAGAGGAGATATCCATACAAGATACCCCGACATTTTTTTCCAATGTCTCAAGGACGGATTTATCCAGGCCTCATTGAAGGCTGTGAGTTCTGGTCTAATGAGGCTGGCCCTTTCCTCATTATTTGCTCCTCAGCTTGCAAGTTTGAGAACGACGGTTTCAGCAAATACCTGTTCCATGTATACGGAGCTGGCTTCTGCTCTTGGAACCGGCATGGACCCGTTTTGTGAAACAATTTTTACAAATCTACTCCGCATGGCAGGTTTCACAAAGAAGATCGCAGCACAGCAGTCGCAGCAGGCTTTGTCTCATGTCATTCAGCATGCCTCAGCTCACCCTCGCACTCTTTTACCCCTCTTGTGGAACACCTTACAAGAGAAGACTGTGCAGTCTCGGACATATGTGGTCGCTCACATCAAGGCGTATATCGAAGTACACGGTCACCGGTCAAAGTCATACATTGAATCCGCTGGCGGATTGGAATTGTTGGAGAAGTCCGTAAAGAAGGCGCTCGGAGACCCCAACCCCGCTGTTCGAGAGAGCGCACGTGGGACGTTCTGGGTTTTCGATAGTGTATGGCACGACAGGGCAACTGTGATAATCGACGCTCTGGATGCAACCGCGCGAAAGCAGTTGGAAAAGGTGTGCCCGGATCCAAATGCTATGATCGATCTTCCACCTACCACACCGAGCTTGAAAAAAAGCAGCGTTGCTGCGGCAATCGCAGCCAGTCGTGCAAAGGCGAAAGCGATTGCGAACGCACCTCCGACTCTTAGACACCAGGCCACGTCGACGTCACGCACCGCAGGAGCAGCTTCACCACCTTCGAGGGGTACCAGCTCTCCTAGCAGTCCATCTGGAAAATATGCTAACGACAGGAGTTCTCCGACACCTGCGTCCCGGTCCTCGCTGCCCCCTCGTTCGTCTTTGTCTCCTTCGGTGCCGCCTAGATCCCGGATTCTTTCTAACAATGCAGTCATGCCGCGGTCTGTCAGCACTTCAGTGATCTCCGCTTCTCATGCACGCACGCCCTCCGATTCAGCCTCTACGGTTGCTGCAGATGCTATGAGACACCAAGCTTCCTCACCTTTTGCTCCCCATTCGCAATCCCCACCTCGACCCTCGGCAACCCGAAAGCCTCTACAAACAGTCCTCCCAACGTCAAATAGTGATCCATCTCATGTTCGTCATACACCGCTTTTTCCCGCGGCCATTCCTGTTAGACAGTCCATCGTGATGCCCGACTTGGACGATCAGGATTCCCTCCTCCTGGCTACCACTATCCCGGTGCCAGATGACAGTGACTCTGACATGGACGAATCCGTGAACGTTATGTCCTTTTCTACACCGTACAAATTGTATCCTCCTGCTTCAAGTCATACTTCCCAACAGCCATCGTTCTCGCCATCCTCCGGCCTTTCGACGCCCAATACCTTATCAAATGCTCTTTCCGATTCCCCGGGGAAGCCTTCTGATTCGGTACCTATCGAGGATGCGCTCCGTGCGCGTGCCGAGCAGGCGCAAAGTGCCGCAGAGCGTCTCTTGGAGCTAACAGACCCTGAGGGGGAAGATAATGTACACTCGGCGATCCCCTCTTCGCTGCTACTAGGGAGCAGCAACGCCGTGACCCCAAAGCCACCCAAGGTCCCCGCTGTTCCAAAGATCAAGAAAATTGCAGCGCCACTTGTGACGCCAGATAGTCGCAATGCTGCCATCTTTCGACAGGCAGCCTTGTTCAGAAACAGTCCAATGAACGGCAGGAAACCCTCCGAACCATTGATTAAACCCTTGCAGGACCAGAGCCATGAAAACGGGTGGTGGTCGAAGCGAGCATCTAGTGACTACCGATTTATTTGCCTTTTTCCTCGATGGGCTGACTCCTTTCCACAGCAATTGAACACGGAACACCACTGAAAGGCGTCGAACCTGCAGATCGAGCGGAAGAGCTTCATGAATTCGTGACGGCGCTCGAGGATGGCAATGCTGATGTTCGTGTCCTACAGAAATTGGCGTTGCTTTGCTCGAGTAATCCTATCCCTGTTGATACTGCCTCTCCATTGAGCCCTCGCCTTGGACTCCCCTCAAGCCTGTCACCGTTTCTCCCGATCACGCGTACACTACCGCGTGTCGTTCCGGATATGTGGACTAAAGAAAGGAGTTTTGATCGGTTGTTCGATGGGTTGTTGAAGTTCCTCGACCCGAGTAGAGTGCGTTCGATTTCACCTCCACAATGAAGGCGTTTTCGATGTCATAATCTGGTAGGATGCCGAACAACTGGAATATGCCTTGATTGTCGTATGGGAAATCCTAGGAAATCAAGCCGCTTTCCTCGAAGGCAGAGAAGCAGAACTTTTCTCTGCGCTGTTCAGAGTGCGGTATTGTAATGCTATCGACGTGGGTTTTCCCCCTTGACAATTCCTCTCGATCCCTGATATGGTACCAGGTTCTGGAAGCAACCAAGACCATCCGAGACGCACTATGTTCACGCATAGAGCCAGTGTATGGCTTGACAACAATGCACAGCAGTCTACGCAGTTTTCTCGCCGAACCTGTCTTGGATATAGGCGCCAAGGCAGGATCGCACGCGTTTGGCTTGATTGCACTGGGCAAATTCATTCTGAGGCTTCCGACCGAAGTACTCGAAGAAGAGCTACCTCGCCTGAAGCAAACATTGATTGCAGTACGTCTAATCGTTCCCCACATTTAGTCCAGGGCGGTGTTGTTAATTATCATTGTTGTCTAGGCACTGAATGATACCACGACGCTCGTCATTCGCGAGGCGGCTTACGCTGCGATCATCGCCTCCCAACTGGTGTTGCACGACGAAGCACATCTTTTCGCGCTCTTGGATGGACTGGACGATAACAAGAAAAATCTGCTCACGTATTATTTCGAAAAGCACGGCGCTCGTGAACTCGACTTTTCTTCGGGTTCTGCGGACACCGTAGGAATGACGAGGCTCGAGTCTCAGATGGGAAGGCTCGACAAGATCATGAACACGCCTCAGAAAGGAAGGCAAAGTAGTGAATAGTACCAGTATGCCCAAATTGTTGGAGATTCCCTTTTGATTTCATTCCGTCCCAAAAGCCAAGCTACATACATTCATCTTCATCTTCATAACAGTTTCTTGTCTAGCTTTGCCTGCAAGACATACTCGTTTTGTTTTCATATACCTATTCCATTCAAAAGTACCCACTTCATAGTATATCTCACCGTCGTTTTTATCTAGCACTCGGATGGCATGTCTATATTATTCCCTTCGGAACCAATGGTTATCTGCGAAGAGCAACTCTCCATAGAAAATATCCGATACCAGAGAGAAGTCCCCCAACATGTCCTGGCGTGTCAGTCTTTGTGCGCTATTTGTTCATCCAAAGTGAGTACCCCACCGACCACCTGGTCCGTCGCAAAAGGAGACGTACCTGATCTGAAAAGCTGCGCCATCCGTCATAAATAAGGACGCCGGGGAGAAACGCCCAGGCCGGACAGGGAATGACAAAGAATATTAGGAAGGTGTTCCGGGGAAAAGCACACGAATACAAAGCAAGAGTTGCCATGATTGCGCCTGGAGAGGACGTGAACATTGGGGATGACTAAGAAGCTAATGCCTCACCGCTTGCCCCGAGTGAAGAAACGTTTTCACGTCTATAGAAGTGATTCCACCCAAGACTGGCGAGACTGGCGGATATCCCACCTATTAACGATAAAGACGGGCAACGGAGTGAGAACGGTTGGATGAACACACCTAAGAAATACAGCGCCAGGAAATGTCTGTTACCGAGGAGTTGCATGACAGACGGGGCCATGAAGTAAAAGGTCAGGCCATTAAACAGCGCGTGTGTGGTATCCATATGAGAGAAGCAGGATGTGAGGAGAGTCCATCTAATAAACGGAGTGTTGGCAGCAACAAAGTAGGAAGGGCTGGATTCACATACATGCGACCCGAAGTGACGTTGCGCATGTCGACGCGAAAGTTGTCGAGCATGAACCTCAGCAGGGTACCATCACCGGTGGTGCGCTGTGTTGCCACAGGTAAGTCTAGCACGGGGACAGAGAGAGTAACGGACATATGTCTGCATTGCAAGTACCCAAGTGAGGTAGACACCGGCGTTGACTGCGATGATGGCATAAAAGATGAGCTTGCTGTCCAGAGAGTCAAGCCAGTCGGGACGAGGTGGACGACGCCATGAAGAGCTGGAACCGCGGAAACGGCCGAAATCACGATGGGTCGCATTGGGAGGAGGGGTGGGAGCGA
Source organism: Boletus eberwhitei (assembly GCA_038090915.1). Classification (NCBI taxonomy): domain Eukaryota; kingdom Fungi; phylum Basidiomycota; class Agaricomycetes; order Boletales; family Boletaceae; genus Boletus; species Boletus eberwhitei. The sequence continues at coordinate 75,782 of JBBPNO010000014.1, forward strand.
AGTGGAGGGAGAGCCTGGAGAGTAGAAAACGATGGCGAGGGATGGGGGAGGGTGCAAGCGAGTAGGTCGACCTAAAGGAAGGGGCAAAGAAAGGACGGAAGCGCAGGAGTGTCGAGGACATGGTGGTCACACTCAAGCTTGACATACAAGAAACAACAAAGGCGGGTTGACTCTGGTACGCTGGGATGTCGCACCATCTGTTTCTGTTGTCACCGTCGGACACGCCGATCTACAGTCTGACACACTACTCTAACAAGCCTGCACAGACGACGAGCTATCCGCTGTCGTCGAATCTACCGAGCTGGTCTACATCTGCATTTGCGGGTACGCTGACAGCATTGTCAGGTGCATCGAGTGCGACGCAATCACACCATGTGCAAGGGGGCGGGGCACGGATGGGAGGGGGACAGGATCGACATGTAATCCAGATGATCGCGAACGCGAGCCTGGATGTAATTGAAGACGTGATGCGGAAGGAGAACGCGATGTAAGATGGAGGCGTTGTGGTGGTTCAAGTCTACTGAGGGCTGCGGACAGGTACCTGAGATCGGTGGACAAGTTCAATGAATGGACGGTGTCGGCGTTCATCACGCCCGGGAGTGAGTCGGGGAAGGGACGGCAACGGAGAGAGCGCTAACCGAGTGTTTGACGCAGACACCAAATTTATATTGCTACACGAGACGAAGAACGAGGAGGGGATCCGGGGATTCTTCCACGAAGTGTGGGAGCTCTACGTGAAGGTGTGTTGGTCGTCGTCGTCGCTATTGCCCACATTGATGGCGGCGGGGGGGTCAGACGACGTTGAATCCATTCCACACGGCGCACACGACGATCCGGAGCAGCGTGTTTGACGGGCGGGTTCGGGCGAGTGCGAAAAAGTATCTGTAGCGAGATGCTGTGGAGGTGGCTCGGGTCCGACAGCCCTCTTTTTGTTCTTGTTCAGCCAACCAGTTCTTGATCTCTTTCACCCATCTACTTCCCCTCCCCATCCTCCACCTTTTTTTTCTTTTCTTTTCTTTTCTTTTGTCTTTCTACCACTATTTCTTCGGACTGCCTCTCCCCCCCCTAGTTGTACCAATCCTTTAATATTCTTCAATCCAAATGGCCACTACCAATCGCGCCTCTCTCCTCAACGGTCTCCGCACAGGCGGCGTTCGTTCCACTTCCATGAGCGCTCCTCTTTCTCCTGCACCAGCCGCCGCATCTTTCAATCTACCCCGCTTCGCTCCCTCCCCCATCAACACTCCCGTCTTTCCAGAGGAGGACGACATGGATCAACTTTCCGACCTCCTCTCAAGCAACCTGTACATAAACAACTTTTCCGGTCATGCATCCCATCCCTTCACTGCGTCCATCGATGCCCAAAACACCACATTCGTACATCAACAGGTCGCTCCCCACAGGCCCTTGAACCCCAACAGCGTCCCTTTTAGCCCCGCTCACCTTCATACCCCCCAGCAAGCAGCTTCCACTGATGCCCAGCTTCACGCCTATCAGCAGATGCAGTTGATGCAACTCGAAATCTTGCGTCTCCAGGTCTGTTCACCTCCTTGCTCCGATCACCTCTCTCATTGACTCTCCCCCAGAACGCCCAGGCTCAGCGCAATCAGCAGGTACAAGCCGCCGTCCTCGCAGAGGCACTCCGTCAGCAGGCTAGACGCTCTCCCATTGGATTTCTACCTGCTTCGGCCGGTCCCGTCAATACCTCGTTTGACCTTCGCTCAAGTACCCCGCCAACCCGGCGTCCCAGCCAAGCCGAGCTTCTCAAGGCTCAGTTAGGCGTCGGCACCCCCGTCCCTCAGCTGGATGGTCATGTTCCCATGACTGCCGCCCTCGGAGGTCGATTTGGCGCCCGTCTACCCCCCAGCACCATCACCTTTCCTTCTTTTCCCGATGCTGACCCCCGGAGCTCCTCACCCCCCAAGCAGACCAGCGTAGTCGGTAGTGGCCTGGTCCGCGGTGGCTCCCCGCCACATCACGCTTCCAAAGATAACACGCCCTCCAGATCCGACGCTGCCACTTCCTGGAGGCGAGGAAATACCACCTATTCTGTACTCAATAGCCTGCGTGCTGCCTCCACTGCATCCCCAAGTGTCAAAATCACACCTCCTCCTGGAGAGCGCCTCTCCCCTCCTCTGACACCGGCCAACAAGCTTCGCCCTCGCCCGCTCAGCTTTTCCTCCATGGCTTCCTCCAATATTCCCATTGTTGCTATTGATTCAGGTAGCGAGCATGAAGACGCTCTGTCGTCGGCGAGCTCGACCTCGCAGTCGAACCCGGCTACTCCGCAGTCTTTGACCTCGCTTGAAGCCGGCTCCCTCTCTCCTCGAGAGGAGGCGACAAAGAAGCTATACGATGGCCTCGGTATGGGCCGTCCCGCCCCATTCATTGTCCAGGCACCTGCCATGCCTCTCCCTCAAAGGCTTGTCAGTCAGCCGCTCAGACAACCCCGGGGTCCACCTTCAGGTGCCGATGAGCTCGGACCAAAGAACTTTGCGACGAGGATCAGGCGCAAGGCCATCGGCGGATTGGGTGTTCTTATGGACGCACGCGAGCGCCGAGGATCGATCGAGGTGTACTAAACGGTACCTTCATTTGACGAATCAGTGTTCCTCTCGAATCAATTCCACCCAATTCATTCCCGTTTATTCAACGTCTGCGCTCAGTACTGCTGTACTACTCTGACCCTGCTGGGTGCCAATTGTTGATATGGACTCAGAACCTGGTGCTAGCACCTGGTACAACTTCCCCTCCTTTGCAAATATGGCCTGTCTATTTGTTTATGTCCCCAGTTCACAAAGTGTTGTTTTAAGTAGTCGTCAGCGTTGTGCTTGCCATTACGTTGCTGTTTTTCTCATCACCCATACAATTGCATCGACGTCTTTCCCTTGTGTTGTTATTTTATTTCAGCCTGGTTCCTCAGGTGGGAGGTGTGGGTTGGCTTGGAAGTTGACCTCCCCAGCCTTATAACTGGCCTCGCATGGATTCATTTGTGTCGTATGTTACTTGAGTATCATCCAATCGCATCGTTCCACGCCATTGGGTTTGAAATTAAATCTGTGGACATTCGTGGCGTGACAACACAGGTCATTCATCTTGGCGGCCTTCACCAGTTCGCGTGGAGAATTCATTTTGAACGACACTTCGAAGCAGGTTTCATGCGATGGCACGTTATTTACACCGTTGACTAACAATCGCCTTGCCATGTTCCTAGGAAATCTGGTCAGAAGAGCTGTGCTGTTTGATGGGGAACGAACCAACCTGCCACTCTTCTCTGCTTATCCACAATTGATGGAATGTGCCCAAGCTTGCCAGGATGCTGCCTCCCAACCATCCACCATATCGTCTTTCGATGGGGTTTCCGGGCGCGTGTATTTTCACCTTTATATATTAAATTCAGTTCGTTCCATGACTGGTGCGCTGGTCATACTCACGTGAGGGAAGTTACGAGAGAGCTCTGTTTCAAGTCGATCTGCAAAACCAGCAAACAAGCTCCCTCCGCCGGTGAGGACGACGTTTCCCATGAGGACTTGACGCAAGTCTGGGTCGCAAGCACGCAGAGACTCCGAGAGCAGTGCTGGGATGTTTTTGGGCAGGTTTGGATTTTGAGCCTGTGTCCCTGATTCAGCATGTCGCCCGAAACCCGATCACTCAATCAAGGCCTACCACGAGCTGTGGAGAGTGATAGAAAAACTCTTCTCCTACTTGGAAACGTTCCGTGCCAAAGTGCGTATTGTATCCCGTTGGAAACTCGTATTGACGTGGCAGGCGAGAAGCGGCGGCTCTAAAGGTGGCTGGGTTAATCCATGTGACAAAAGGTATCAACTCTCCTGGCTTACTGCTCGTTCCATCCCTGATCAAGGACGCCAGCTACGCTTTGAATCCATTCGTCAACCTCACGGCTTTCATACCATGATTTCCAGCTATCTGTGGTTCCGGCGAGCCTATCCTCGCGTAGCGTAAACCGCGCAGGAGCTCCCGGCTCCACGGGCTACGACATGATTCAACATCGAGAAGACATGGAAAAGTGGACTCTCATACAATTTTTGTGGCGATGAGCTGATGAGGGTATAGCTCAATGCCCCTTCGGGTCGGTGTTAGATTAGTAAGGATGTGTTTTGCATGCGCATGCACGAGTTTTGGAAGTGCAGAAGAAACAAGACCTGAGCCAGTAAACATCGGAGACTCCCCAGGATTGACAGATTTTACCTTTTCTGAGGACAAAACCGTCTACGACGGGGGTGATGCTTGCCATAGAATGGCCAACATCAACGACAAGGGCGGATCCTTTTCCTGCAGCAAACCTGACGGGTGACTTCAATATTGAGACCAGGTGGAGGGTCAGTGCCTTACGCATTCAGCACACCTGTGTTCGCGATATAAAAGGCGGGGACTTGGAATTCTTCAAACATGATCTCGGCCATTCGTTCCCGATTAGCAGGCGTGTTCCACGCAGGCTCGGTGACAAGAATGGGGTGTTCGGATGGATTGGTGCGCATCACGTCCACCAGCGCGTGTGATATCAGGGCAGGGATCGGGTTGAAGTCGGATACTAGGAGAACATTGAATGTTAGCCTCCACGTCTACTTCGTGCGCGAGGTTACTGACTGAGTCCGTCCCGGAAAGGGTGACCGATCTCCATACCAGCTCTCCATATCGAGGGACCGTGTTGGCCGAGATAAAGCTTTGCATCACTCCTTGGTTTCGTGCCCTCTGGATTTCCGTCTCCTGTGGTATCACCCATTTGAACGTCGCTGTCACCCGCGGTGGGTTTGTACCCGTAGTGGGATGGTATGATCGCTTTTGGTGTGTCGTCTCCCGCATAGCCCGCGCGAACGGACGACGAGCCCATGTCGACCACGAGCGCAGAGACTTCATCTGCGCAATGTAATAAGTATCGTGCACTGTGTTTACTTTGTCTCCTGGCGTACCTCCTCCGTAGTTCACCATCGTGAGTGTTATGGATTCAGTTGGAATTGACTGACATCTTTAGCATTCAGTGTTGTTTCAATGACTCGATCACGTGACCACGTCTGTAAGAACAAGTACTGGCTGTAATGATCTCAATTCTTACTTCTTTTAAGAAAGGTGAAAGGTTAAAAACTGTCTTCAGTCGCGTCAAGTGTAACGCTATCCAGAATTTTACGATGAAGTCGTACTGTATAGCCCGCGACGAGGTTGTCATATGCACAGGGGCGCTTACATAACCCGATTCTGGAATCACTTTTTCGAGTTCGTAAATTAACAAGCATTTGCAAGCTGTGGCCAATTAAGGTCTCCCGCAACGACAAACCACCTTCAGTGTCTACGGAAGCGGCTGTGGAGGTATGGCACGAGCGGGCCAGAAAAAGAGGAAAGAACCAGAACACGATGAGGACCACAAAAACGCGTTTGCCGAAGCCGTCAGACTGGAAATGCTCAGTGACGAGGAAAAGCGTGAGGAAGAGGAGGGAGAGAATGAAGATTCGGACGAAGGAGTCGACGACTTTCCAGAGATTGATGCGGCAAGCGATAGCGGGTTGGACGATAGCAGTGACGAGGATGAAGTGGAGGACGAGGAGGACGAAGGTGAGGACGAAGGGAGCTCACCCTCGGGCTCAGAATCAGACTCGGGCTCGGACATGCACATGTTCCCAAGATCGAAAAATATTATCTCTGAAATCACCGGCCACCCGAAACGTGTATACCCAGAGATCGAGCCAGAGTACGACTCGGATTCGTCCACAGAGGATGTACGTGTGCCGTTTTCAGCGACCTTCGAGTGACATTAACGTGTAACGCGTACTTAGGATCCAAACCGTGTCGGGAACATTCCGTTACACTGGTATGACGATCTCCCCCACATTGGCTACGACATCGATGGGAAGCGTGTGCTCCGTCCGGCCAAGGGAGACGAGTTGGACAAATTCTTAGAGACTGTCGAAGACCCAACCTCCTGGTTCGTCGCGCTTACCTCCCTGAAGTATTTCTTGTTCACGTTTAAATAGGACATCCGCTTGGGATAAAAACACCCAAATGAACAAGCCTCTCTCTCCTGAAGAGTTAGATATTATCCGCAGGCTACAAGCAGGCGAAAATCCCGATGTCGACTACGATCCGTATGAGCCTACAGTGGAGTGGTTCACCGGGAAAGGTAAAGAGGAAGTTATGCCTCTTTCCGCGGCATCCGAACCCAAGCGCCGCTGGCTTCCCAGCAAATGGGAGAAAAAAAAGGTGTTTTAGCTGTCTCATGAATGACACCCGCAATTCACCACGCAGCAGATCATGAAAATTGTTCGTGCCATACGGCAAGGCCGCATCATTGGCTCGAAAGCCAAGACTGTTGGCGACAAGCCTCAGTTCTATGGTATCTGGAATGAGCCACAATCCAACCAGTCACCTCCTCTTTCTGCTCCTAAACCTGCGCTTCCTACGCATGCTGAATCCTATAACCCTCCTGAAGAGTATATCCCCACAGACGCAGAACGAAAAGAATGGGAGAATACCGATCCCGAAGATCGCGAGCGCAACTACCTCCCTCAAAAATACTCGTCCCTGCGACTTGTTCCAGCGTATGACCAGTTTATCAAGCAACGGTTCAACCGCCAGCTCGACCTATACCTCGCTCCGCGAATACAGCGGATTCGGCTTAACATCGATCCCAACAGCCTTATTCCCAAACTCCCAAGTCCCAGCAGCTTGCGACCCTTCCCAAACTATCGCTCTCTCAAGTTCACTCACACGAATACAAAGGTTCGATGTGTTTGCACAAGTCCCGATGGTGCTTGGGTGGTCAGTGGCGATGACAACGGGATTGTAAGCCTGTGGGAGGTAATTGTAGGGCGCGAGGTTAGGAAGTGGAACTTCGATGGAAAGATTGGAGCAGTAGGGTGGTGTCCACGGGCAGACGCCAGTTATTTCGTCGTTGGCACGTACGTTGTAATTTCAAGTCAGTCGCGATTGACGAGTGAAGCTTCCATTTCCAGGGAGGATAAGTTATATTTCATCATTCCGCCCAATCTATCTTCCGTTATGCTACACTCTACTCAATCTACCCTTACTCCTGCTACGCTCCCTCCGGCTACACAGTCACCCGTCAAATGGTCTTCCTCTCCTGGGCGAGAAGATGACATGGTTTTAACGATCTTATTGCCTCCTGCATCTGGGTTGGCCAAACAGATTGCGTGGCACCGAAAAGGCGACTACCTTGCCACAGTTTGTACGTGTAACTCTTCGTATCCGATGACATTGCTAAAGATTTTTTTTCCCTTCCTATTAGCAAGCAGGGAAAGCCAGGGCAGTGTTTGGATTCACCAGGTGTCTCGCAGACATTCCCAGGCTCCGTTCAAGAAAATCAAAGGTGCCGTACAGCTAGTATTGTTCCATCCAATCAAACCGCATTTCTTCGTTGCGGTAAGCAAAAGAACGAGTTCGTGAATATCATTGTCTCATTTACCATTCACGTAGACCCAACGCTATGTCCGGGTGTACAATCTTGCCGAGCAAAAGTTGATCAAGACGCTGATGCCGGGAATAAAATGGATTTCTTCTATGGACATTCACCCTTCAGGGGACCACGTCATCGTAGGCGGTTACGACAAGAAACTGTGTTGGTTCGATCTGGAGCTTAATGACAAGCCGTACAAAATATTGCGGTAGATCCTCCCTCGCAATGATATTTCCGGGACCCTGATTTCGGTTTATTTTGCAGATACCATACGCGGGCCATCCGATCTTTGCACTTTCACCCGAGTTATCCTCTCTTCGCGTCCTCCTCGGACGATGGAACGATCCAGATTTTCCACGGACGGGTTTACAGTGACCTAATGACTGATCCTTTGATCGTGCCTTTGAAAATCCTCCGGGGTCACGATGTCAACGACGGGCTTGGAGTCTTGCAGATCAAATGGGTCAACAAGCACCCCTGGCTTATCAGCGCCGGAGCGGATGGAAAGATTCTAGTCTGGTGTAGTTGAAGCTCAGCTCTTTGTCTGACTTGCTGACTATGAAATATGGCCCATTGTTGAGCTTGAATTCGGGTTCAACCTGTGGCGTACCCGAGAGTAAATGGTGATTGAAGACTGTCCGCTTGAGTTGTGACGGTACTTAGGGTCTTAAAGAGCGCAACGAGGGCCTCTGTTACTACATGGAAGATCGGGGGCTGGCGGAGCTCCCATTTCGGGGAACTTTCGGCACCTGTACCATGCGGACTATTGTTTCCGTAGGGCGAGCAAGTCTGCGCTGGGTATTTTCAGGGCAGACGAAACTTTCGCAAAGGTTTCAGTGGCAGGTCGAGAAGCTCTGCAAGGTCTTTCTTCGCTGGCTAGTCTTTGGTTTAACGGTGTTGTTCCTCCAGATTTTGAGCAGATACGCTGATTAACGTGGAGGGACACTCAGGGGCCCTACACAACGACAGAACTCACTAACGATGGTACGTAACAAACCAGTCAGCCACTATCAGGGATCGATGAAGTGACCGCAAGTGATCATGTCGGTATGAGTCCCTGGTTACTTTGAAGCGTATAAATGCTGCACTAAGTTGCTTGAGGAATCACAAACAGGTTTCCCCCCAAACTTGTGTTCCCAACCCGGCTTTGTATTAACGTTATTATTCCTTTGAACTGTATCTGCGCTTCGTTTCATCCCTATGGTTGACTGGAAAAATCCCAGCGTCATGGCCGCGGAGGCACGTACGTATCCTTGTCGCTTCTTGATTTTGTTCCCCTCTAATGCAGCCTGAATTATATAGGCGACTTCACCAACGTGGTCCATGTGTTTTGTGGGCTGTATATATGGGAACTCATTGTCACATCCTACTTTGAAATCTCCCTTGCTAAAGGCAAACGCAAAGTTGGTTGGCCACTTGTACGTAGCTTCAGAAAACAAATTTCTTCTGCTGACCTCACTTATTAGGGTGCGTTGTTGGTCTTGGTAAAGGAGTTTCGAGGCCACACCCTCATTGATTGCAAAGTTCCGTTTTTCCTTTGCCGATACGGAATGCTGTGGGCACTCCTTGGATTGTAAGTTTGAATTACACGTTTACTCTGTCAAAATTACGACTGGTGTATTCTCTGTCAGGGTAATTTCGCTCAACGTCTCGACTAAGGTGACTCGGCTCTAGCTAATCTCCCCTGACTCCAATTTACCCGTTGGACATCGCAGGTGAACTGTGGTGTGAGTACAGACCTTGGCTGAGAAACACTATCTGACCATACCTAGGCTTTGTACACATTCATATCGGAAAGTTCTTCTACTGCTTAACAACAAACTCATCCTCATCATCGTGGATGTAGGTTGCTGGGAACACTACGATTGCCAGTGCTTCGACGTCTTTGATGATCAGGACGTAAGTTTCCTACGTCGACCGTTGGCAATGGGTCGTCTCTGATCTTCCATAGCATTGCTCTCTGGGAATGGGAAAGATGGGTAACCATTACCATTGGTATTCTCTCTCTCGGACAATGGGGCATCCTGATCCGTGGCATGAACATCGTCGATGCCATCTGGGATGATTCCTCCAACTCGTGTGTTGTGAATAATACGAACCATCTTCTGCTCAACCTCAACTACTTCTATAGTGGGTTTATCTTTCTTCCTCACAAAATAACTTGATTTAACCACCCTTTTTTCTCTTCTTCTCTCCGGCTGGGAGCAGCCATGGCATTTGATTTTGTCATTCTTATATTCACAAGTGTAGTCCTTGGGAGGTTTTCTCGACAGCACGGAGGACTCTCCGGTCTCTTATTTCGTGATGGGCTGATATACTTTCTGGTCACATCAATCTGTAATACTATACCTGCGGTAAGTCGTTCGATACCAGTCACAACAACGATGAGTCAATGGTTGATCCAGGTACTGAATCTTTTGAATTTGAATGGTAAGCCTCCCCTACTTTTACCCAACGTAAACGCCTGAACCACCCACAGACGAAATGAATGTGTGCGTGGTTAGCTCTTCCTCCTCGATCCATCCTGACGACATATGCGCCAAAAAGTATTGCGACGGTGAGTACGCTTTTACTTTCAAGCACCCAAATTGTCGACATGATTATTCCAGGTCCCTGCGGCCACTACCTCGTGAGATTATCCGTGTGCAGCATTGGAACAAGTCTCATCCTTTGGTAGAGCAGTCGCGGCATGCCGTGCCGTCATCCGCCTCAAGGAATATGGCGAACGCACCAACAGTTATTCGTTACCAACGCTCAACTTCATTAACACTGTTGCCAGTCGGTACAGTCAGTCGTTTCTCCGGGGATTACGTACCAGCCTCTGACTTTCAAGTAGAGAAAGCATCACATACACAACAAGCCCATCGAAGGACAAACGCCTTTTCCTTTGATGAACTTGGGTGAGTTTGGTCTCATGAGATGGGGGGTAATCAGTCGATGAAATGACAATCATGACTTCAGAACCACTTCTTCGCCGGATCCCCACACCCCCAAGTTACCGACCTACGTCGAACTCAGCCGAAAGGACGGTACTGTCAATTCGGCGGAGTCGGTTATCAATAAGACAAGCGAAAGCCAACCTATGCCGCCCAAACATGATTCCTTGGTCTCTATTGTCTAGATGGAGAGAAATCTGACGGCCACATTTGAGCCGTGTTGCGCACATCCAGGTGCAAAGTCGCCTAGGTGCTCGATGAATGTGATCTTGCTACTTTGATAATACCTCGATCGACTTTGTGTAATGGCAGTACAATACTTTTTGATTCCATGTCTTATACTAACATGCAATCGTCAACGCTTGAAAAAGCATTGTGTTTTTTTCTGCTCGCATTTTCATCTCCTGCGTGATGGTCTCCCAGCTTTCCTACGTGCCGCTAGACCTCCTTGCCGATTCATGCCACGGCGCTTCGGAATGGGGTCCATTCCTTTCGACTTTCTCCACTCTTCTCGTCGTGAGCCACGGGAACCATGGGTCGAAACTGACATTGGACTCTCATCTGGCTCGTCAAGAGACATTCCCTCTAGAGTTTACCAGACCATGAATAACGATACATATGAAAAGGACGACGTTTGAACGCAACACACCTCCGTCTTCAACCACACTTGACACAGCACCTAAAAAAATCGTATACATCAACGATTGTCCCTGAACGAGCACGTCCCGTCGCTATATCCACTTTCGCAATCACTGGTCCTGATCCATCGTCCTCTCCTCTGACCCAAAAAGCAGTGCCAGGTTCTGCGGCGTCACGCACCGTGGGTGCAGGAGACCCAAGCATGCAAAGAATGCCTCTGGATCGTACGAACCTTCGAGCTGATCCACTTCCGCTGTTTCCTCTGCAGTATCGAACTGTGCCACGACAGGGCGATTGTCCTTGACGGCTGCGAGTTTGGCATTGAGTCTGTTTAGGCGTGCAGCTTCCGCCACGGCATATTTGCCAGAGTCGCGCTTCTTGGAGCGGAATGAACGCTTTGATTTAGAACGGAGTGATTTTGCCATCTCTCAAGGCAGACGTATTGGGAGTATGTAGCAGCGTAGTGGCGTACGAGTGTTCGCACATGTACAGCCATAAATCGCTGAGTCAATATCGACAACTGCATCCGCGTCTAACCAGAGTGACTACACAGCCTTGATCGCAGCAGGATCCAAGATCATGATTCCTTAGATCAATATCGGCGTCAACATTATCGGGTTACAAATAGTTCAGGCTACAGCTGAGGCGGTTGTTTTGTCATAAAAGTGTAATCCCCAGTCTCGTGATCATTCTGAAGGGGCCTCTCTGTGGAGACACGAACACGAATTAGCAGAAAGCGAGCGTGAAGAATAATGATACTTATGATATAGAGCACATTGTTACAGCTGCGTGTGTCGTGAAATGGAGCAGTGATCGATATATGATAGGGTACATACCGAATGAAGACTTCACCAAGGGTGCCTGTGGAGTTGCCGTCTTGAAATTCCTCGGTGTTTGCTAACTAACAGAGATCGGCTCAGACAGCATCGTCAAACAGCATCGACAAGAGACGCACTTGGAGATTCATGTAACCATCCGTGCTGACGAGGAAACCCTTGTATTCCAAACCCCATTTTAGCTTGACAAAGACAGGCTTGCCGGTGAGCTCCTGCATGAACGGTTTGGGGTTGACTGGGTTGACCTGCACGCCCTGGTCAGCATGCAAAGAATGAGAGTGTGTTGCACACTTACCGGCGACATTGGTTGTGGTTTATGTCGAGGATTCGGACTAACCTTCGGACTTTTAAATCACCCGAACGGGAAGCTCAACATATACACATCCCTGCACTTTTCTACGCTTATTCAAGGCCTCTCCGTCGCACAGACATGTCTGACCGGGAGGGACACGTAGGGTCAGGATCCGCAGATGACGATTTGTCGTTGCCAAAGGCAACGGTCGCAAAGATGATCACTGGTGAGTACCACAGTCACAAGTCCCCGATGCCGGGACGCGGTATTCAAGCACCTGCCCCCCGCGTCGCAGAATTACTCCCCAACGAGGTTACATGTGCAAAAGAAACTCGGGATCTGGTGATCGAGTGCTGTGTAGGTGAACAGACACTATGACCGCTGAGTGTTTTCGCATGACTCAAGCGTCTGCACCAGAGTTCATCCATCTGATTTCGTCAGAAGCAAATGAGATATGTGAACAAGAGTCGAAAAAGACGATAGCGCCAGAGCACATTATTGGTGCATTAAAGGTACGTTTTGCGGTTATCTGGAGTGAATTCGCCATCCGACTGCTCGTAGCGCCTCGGGTTTGATTCGTTTACGTCAGAGGTGGAGGACGTTCTCAAAGACCACAAACAACAGCAAAAGGTGGGTGTGGGTCATCGTGCAAAGGATGTACTCATCATGCACACAGGATCGAGAGAAGAAGGCAGACAAGATCAAGGACTCTGGGCTGACACCGGAGGAGCTTCAAGCGAAACAAGAGGAGTTGTTCGCGCTGAGCCGGGCCAAGTTTGCACAACCCCAGCAGCAGCCATAAAGTGAGTGATGAACGAAACTGCGAGGGGTATGTATATTGTACACGTTCGACTACGTCAACATTCTTGACCACTCTGGCGTTGGCGTAATACTTTGAGTCTTCTCCGAGGGGAATCCTCGTTCCATTCTTCCACTCCACTCTCTGAATTGACTGACAAGGATGGCAGCCCTTGTTGCTCAATGGTAAACGAGGCCGATATAGATGCATAACATGCAGCTGTAGTGCATGTTGAGCTGCAGGGCCAATGACACCAGAAATAGATGTACCTTGGTACACGTCACCGTTTTCCAACACCAATCCAGCAGCAAGGCCCCCTAGAAAGCTATTTCCGGCGCCTTGACGAGCCGTTGTTTCAGGGACGAGATGAGAGCGAGAATGCAGATACACTGACCGGTGACGTCTACGATGTTGGAGGTATCCTGGGTCGTCCAAAAGGCATCGACCCATCTGCACCCTTTCTCGCGGGTTGCGACACATGCCCCAAGGTCAGCGCTTCGTATGATCACACACCCTTTTCCAGATGGGCCTACGCCGAAATCAAGGAAGCGAAGTGCCGCAGATTGAACGGCGTCGCGTGTGACAGGAGAGGTCAAAGAGAGGAGAGCGAACGCCTCTTGTGCATTTGGACTGTAGATGTGAGCTATCGAAGACGCGAAGATGTGTTATACGTATACCTTAGCACATCGATGGAAGCCATGGCGGTTATGAGGGAGGGCAGCTCCTCGGGAACGCATCTGTCCTGAATGAACGGGTTATGTGCGGATGAGGGGCGGGGAGAGGAGGGGACTGACAGGAATGGGTTCAAAGATAATGATAGGATTCCAGTCTACCTCGGAGATTACTTGGAGGGCGCGGGTCGGAGAGCAAATGAAATGGAGGGTTGCGGGGTGAGAGAGACGAGTTACGTGCAAATCCCGCGGGGACAACCTGACGCGTGGGGTGAGGTACTCGAAGCTGCGGGCACGCCGTTAGGAATTGTGAATCAGAATAGAGAAGTGGTGCGACTTTCTGAGGTCACCGCGGTAGGAATTGAGCGCACGAGTGGTCTTGCGATCGGTGTGCTCGCGAAAGAGCCACATGTCGTGCCCGTATGAGAGGAGCTTCTGGTGAACGTGAGGGGGGAAATCGTAGCCCTTGTCGATAATCATGCCGACGCTGGATGGAGGGAGCCTGGCGGGGTCAGGCTCTTCGCTACGGGTGGGGAGGGGTGGACGGACCAGATGCGGGCACCGATGGTGGCATATGTGCCGCCGCCGCCAATCTGGTGAGGGGAGGACTTTTGTATGGGTATGCCGTCGCTGTCTGCAAAGGCGAATTCGTCGATGATGAAGAGACCGATGGAGACGAAGAGGAGTGGTGTTGAGGACATCGGAGTCGGAATGAAACTCTGCCACTGCGACGATGCAGGTCTGGACGATCATCTACGACAAGACCGACTTTTCCGACAGCGTACGCCGTCCCCGCCTGAGGTTTGATCCCCTTCTCATCGCTTGTACACCCCCAAACAGCTCTACCACTCAGCGCTGCCCCTCGTCGATCAGCCCGCCCGTTCAAAGATCACCCGGTTCCATCGTCGCGAGGATGCTTGCCGTCAGCCTTCTCTCCCTTTTTTTTTGTTCGCTCCATTACACGCTGACCACTCCACCAAAGGCTCCCTGATCGGCTCGCTCCTCCCCCGCGTGCTCCTCCGCAAACGAGGCATCCCACGCGATGCGATCGCCTTTGCTATGACTGACACCGGCAAACCCTACTCGGTGAGTCACCTGCTCCCGTCCAGTCTCGGTTCCTCATCCCCTTCAAAGACAACCCCTGGTCTTGATCCCCCACTCGGATTCAACGTCACCCACGACGAGGGCATCGTCGCGATGGCCTTTGGCACGGGCGATCTCGGCCCGCCCGCCTACAACATCGGTGTTGACATCATGCAACTCAAAGTCCCTCCCCGGATTACCTTTCCAGAGTTTGTAGACTCTGTCTCCAGCCAGGCACGTCCTCTTCCGTCCATCCGCGTCCTTGTCTCATGTTTGCACGCCAGCTCACACCTCTCGAACGGGCTACCCTGCTCGCAGACGTTCCAGAATCAGAAGCCATCCGTCGCTTCTACTGGGTGTGGACACTCAAGGAAGCGTACACAAAAGCGCTCGGCATCGGGCTCGGTTTCGACTTTCGCCGAATACAGTACGACGTCGTACAAGAAAATATCACCATCGACGGCGAGCCAGCGAGAGGTTGGCAGTTTCGCAAGTTCGAGGTCGCCCATAGTGGCAACAAGTACGTCGGTGTTGCTGCACGCTTTATTGGGGGCCGACATCTCAGTCTCGTTGAGCTGGATGAAGGTTCACTGGTTTGTTATGATGCTGCTTCTTTCGTTCATCGGGCAATAGAGGAATTGGCTTAGAGACCGCGTGCTATATTAGGAAGTTGTACTTTGGGAATTTTGGGTATATGTTGCGGGCCACCAATCCAAGGGCTATCATCACAAAGTTATTCTTCCACAGGAAATGTCTACAGGTGATTAGTATGCAAGGAAGATGTCTGTCTCAAACAAGAGATCATCGTTCGGGTGAGTCGTACTCGAAAGGGGTGATGACTGCCAGATCCACTTTGATTCGTTATCGGGTTTTCGTTGGGAGCGCCAGTGCATGCCAGATAGCTCGAACGCGTTGAGCTCTGCAAACGAGGCGAGTATGTTGGCCACCTGCTCGTAAAACTCCTATACTAGTGTCAGTTTTAAATCGGTGCGTGCGACTGGCGCGCAAACGTACGGCAGTGGGTGGCTGAAAGAGACTCTGGGTGGACATGACACGTAGATACGCAAGGTGGGGCAGATGACGATGGAGGAGCTGGAGGAAGGCGACTGGTGATGAATTTGTCACGGCTGCCAAGACGAGCACGGGTACGCTCGAGCGAGCGAGTAGGGGAATGTCGTCTTCTGCGAGGCTAGTTCCGTTTAGATGGATGCTCTTGACTGGACGACCAGGAACGATTAGCGTTGCGGCGCGAGAAGAGCCGATGAATTGTTCTAAATGTGGTATCGATGTCTCGGGGAGAGAAGGGATCGGAGGGGTGCGCGCTAACATGGTGGGAATAGAATCTACCTCTAGTTCTAAGAGGGACGGGGTCTTTTGGAGGAAGTAGACGACGTTGTCATCAAAGGGGAAAGTGCATGTAAAATGCACGAGGGAAGGATAGGCGTGGTGGGCGCTTGCATTGCGCAGGACCCAGCTGACGGAGGAGTCGACAAGCAAGTGAAGGGAGTGCAGTTCAGACATGTTATGGAGGGCCTTGGCCAGGATGGAGTAAAAGGGGCGGAAGACAGGTGCGAGCGAGTCTATGGCGATGTAAAATGAGCGAACATGGCGTGCGATGTGGGGCTTTCTCGCGAGGAGGGGGACGACGTCGAGGTTGCGTGACCAAGCTGAGGCGGAGAGATGGCGGTAAAGGACGCGCTGAGCGACGGGGCAGAGACGAGAGCAAGTTCGGGCGAAGGCGGGGAGGGCATCGGAGGGGATGTGCTCGGAGATGGAGAGGAGGAGCTCAACTGGGAGGGCGTGCAGGGACATTTCTGCAGTTGGACGAGGAGGAGGAGGTCTTGGAGGGGAGAGGTCTTATAAGCTCTTCATGACGTAAACTGTCTTTGCTGGCAACCCTCATGTCCATCATACGCACCACGCGCTCCCTCCTCCACAGGTCCCTCTCCGGTCAGTCCCTAATTTCTTTCTTTCTTTCTTTCTCCATCCTCATCCTCATCTCCCGTTAGCACCCTACCCCGCCCGCACCCACTCCTGTGGCGAGCTCTCCCCCGCACATGCCGGCGCGCGCGTCGTCCTCGCAGGCTGGCTCCTTCCCGAGCGGTACCTTCCTTATCTGCTCCCCACGCTCCAGCTAATGATCTCGCCAAATCAAGAAAAATCTCAAACGTGCTCTCCTTCTTCCCCATCAAAGATTCCTCGGGAACCACACAGCTCGTCGTACGTCGGAATCCGGCCGACCATCCAGATATCCCTTCGCTCTCACACGTCCCTCTCGAATCATCCGTCTTGATCCAAGGTCGCGTATTCGAGCGCCCAAAGAAAGACCGTCGCTCTGTCAGTCCCTGCTCCTGCTCCTGCTCCTCCCTCCCCTCACCCCCCCACAGTCCACCGCGGGTGACATCGAGGTCCACGTCGACTCCTTCACCGTCCTCAATCCTGCCTCTCCCTTGCCTTTCTACCCCTCCGACGATCAAACCCTGGTCCGTCTCCTTCCACACATCCGTCTCGCCACTCATTGACGTTCCCCTCGCAGGTCAAAGACGAGCTTAGGGCTCGCTTCCGCTATCTCGATCTCCGCAGGAGTGCGCTGACAAGCAATATCAGGCTGCGCAGCCATGTATCCCGTCTCGTCCGAGAGTCTCTCCATGCCGACGGTGCGTCCCCTCACGCTGCCATCTTCAACTTATTTCATCTCGGCCCACGGTCCAGGCTTTCTCGAAGTGGAGACTCCTATCCTGCTCAAATCTTCCCCCGAAGGCGCCAGAGAGTTCCTCGTTCCAAGCAGGGTCGCCAGATCCGCCTCCAAAGGTACCACCAGTCACACACCCCTTTTTTACTCACTCCCACAGTCGCCCCAACAACCGAAGCAACTCCTCATTTGCTCTGGTGCGATTGATAAATATTTCCAATTTGCCAAGTGTTTCCGTGATGAGGATGGCCGCAAGGACAGACAACCCGAATTTACCCAAATCGATCTCGAAATGGCTTACACTTCCTGGGGTCCACCCCCAAACTCCCACAACGATAGTTGGCGAATAGGCGGTCACGAGGTTCGCGCCGTAATCGAATCGCTGATCGTAAAGATATGGAAGCAAGTCGAGGGCATTTGCCTCCCAACTTCATTCAAAGTTATGACTTATGCGGAAGCGATGGCACGTGTAAGCCAACTCGATCCATCTGCTTACTTGTCGTCATATCGGTCACTCTAAGTATGGTTCAGATAAACCTGACACTCGCTTTGCCATGGAGGTGCTTCAACCATCGTGTCTCCTCCCCATTGCACTAAACGCGTTCAATCCCAGATTGAGAACATCACTCCATTGCTCCCTCATCACCATCAAGCATCACTTGCAGATCTCGGTGAAATTCTCGAGACACTGGTCGTCCGACGTTCCGAGAACCTGCCTTTTGTCCGCGCAAATGACCAGTGTCAGCTAACCGACGAGCCCAGTGTTGTACGTCCCGAAATGAGAATAGCCAAGTTTATCGTTCACACACTGCCATATAGAATCGCATTGTGCTCACTACTAGCAATGTACTGACCTGGTTACGCGAGTTTATATCCCCCGTAGTTGGCCCTGAGCACCATGCCACCCTGAACGACGGGCTGGGAATCAGCGTGGGCGACACGTTATATCTATCTAGGCGTCGTGCGGTTCCCGAGGTATGCGTGGCTTCCACCAACTTGTTCCGCTTCTCACCCACACAGGGTGGATCCACGCCGTTAGGTCGAATACGGACACGACTATCTGATTCAGCGCAGAACCTCGGTGTGTCTGATTATCTCTGTTGTCTTTTGATCACCTCATTCTGTTTCAGGGGATTACGTTCCTCCTCCTTATCCACACTTTTTATGGGTGACTGAGTTCCCCCTTTTCACTAGGTCGGATCCAGACAAGGACTTTTTGGCGCGAGGCAGATGGACTAGCACCCACCATCCGTTTACCGCCCCCATGTGGCAAGATATCGAGGCTATGTATGATGGTCGCATCGACCAGGTTTGTGCACGATTATCTCGGCAAACGCCCTGGTCCCTGAGTTGACTCCTGATTTCTCAGGTTCGAGGACAGCATTACGATCTTGTGCTGAATGGCACCGAAATCGGTGGAGGCTCGGTCAGGGTGCACGATGCTGCCATGCAGGAACATGTTTTTTCTCATGTTCTCCAGGTAAGACCGGTGGCTCAGTCGCTGCACCTCGTGCAACTGACATCTCAAAATAGCTTGATGAATCAGAGAAAGCCAGCTTTGACCACCTTTTGCAAGCTCTCAAGTGTGGCGCTCCGCCACATGGTGGAATCGCGCTCGGTGGGTGTAGACCCCTCCACCGGGAATTGAACTGAGTGTGTCAACGTGCATTCCATTCAGGGTTTGATCGGTTGATGTCCATTCTTTGCAAAACTCAGTCGATCCGAGATGTGATCGCCTTCCCAAAAACTAGTGCAGGCACTGATCCTCTCTTCAAGAGTCCCGCGACCGTCGCCAAGGACGTCTTGTCTCAGTACGGTATCCAAGGTATCCATACGTAAATCATGGAGAGCACAAGCAAACTGGAATACAGCGCTTGGAAAGGTGTACCTTGTTTGTTCCTTGGCGTCATTGTAGCAGTCGTACTTTGGCTGACAATTAGAAGAGATTTGACAACGTGTGGGGCGGCGTAAGGCGGGCGGTATGAAATCATCGACTGTAGATGATGAAACAGGGGAAATAGAACGCGAGCAAGCCCATTGGTCAGACTTTTCCTTTTCTTCGTCATTGAATGAATGTCTAGAATGGATGGCACTGGATCATTTAATGGACATTTACCTCCCCGTTATCGCTTGTACCTTTCCTCAGCTTCCGAAAATTGCGGGCTGGTCCAATACAGCATCTCCACGGAGCACGGCCAACTTGCAATGATATCTTACATGGTCCCACTACATAGCTCTCGGGCGTCTCCACGTTTCAATTTTCCGCCGGACACACTGGTGTGGTGACCATGCTATTACATTACTTTTTTTTTCTTCATTTCGGGCCCTAGCACTACGTTATTCTCAGAGGTCATAATATCATATCATATCGCGACAAACATCCCAACTGGATGCCAATCCAATGGAACTAAAACAAGAAGGTGGCCTCAAGGTGACTCATGTCGACCCGAGTCCAAGAGTATCGTATGGTCTGACCGGGTGCCCGGGGCGGGGCCAGGCTCAATTGTTTGATCATCATCGTACGAAGGGACATGTAAAGTGGCGACCAATGAAGTTGAATGACGTGGCGTTTCATCCCCCCGGATTGTATCCGTATATGGGGGTCCACCATACCCGAAAGCACCCCATTCCTCTCGTTCAGAAGATGGCAGCGTGCCACCGTTCACATCGGAGGATGAAGCTGGTCTGGGTTCTGGTCTACCTCCTTCTGAACTTTCGACCGTGTGTACATGGGTTTCATCGATGACTGCCAAAACACTGCGGAGTTTTGAGTCCGACTTGCGCGGATGACTCGTCGAAGGGGGATGAGATTGACGACGCTTAATAGTCGTAGAAGGTGATGTTGATCGTGGAGGGGTAGAAGGTGACGAGACGTCACTCCATTCCGAGGATGAGTTGGAAAAAAAGGTGCCGGTGGGAGCCCATGAGTGATTGAGAACCTCAGGTGGTGAACTACTGGAGGGTGGTGTATTCGCCAGCGGACTTGGAGAGGGAGACGGTGCGTTCGCAATGACGGCAAGTGGCGGGAGAATGGTGAATATCTGATCTTCCGCCTGGGGTGGGCCGTACGCGTCAAATGGATCCGGAACGGACTGAAGCATGGGCTCCAAAATAGGGTCGGAACTGAGAAAATGGAAGGATGAGATGGGAAAGAATTACAGCGTCAGATAGCACATAATACGTACGCTTTCGCAGTGAACCTATCAAATACGTCCATGGTAGAACGCACTGCAACGCAAACCTGAGAAAAAGAATCAGAAGAAGGCACAGTCCACTCTCATGAACATACCTTTGCTTGCACTACGTTCCATACCTCTTCCTCGTGCTCCATGATTTCGCGATAATGCTGGGCCTTTAGGTCATCGAGTTCATCAACCTGTCGCTGTAGAATGGACAGTGCTTCTCGGAAGCTCTGTAGGTCTGGAGGACATCAGCGAAGTTCTCGAGCTATGAAGAGAAACGTACTCCTCTGCTTCTTGTTCATGTTGCTCGCTTCTGTCTGACGGATAATTTCACTCTTCTCCCGGAGCGCTTTCTCATACGAAGCAGAGCGTTCCTATGGAAATTAATGAGACCATCAGACGGCCGAACAGGGGACGGCGTACATGTACTATTGTTTTGTAGGTATCCAAGTGCTGACGCAAGGGTTTCTCAAAACTTTTGTCGAGCGATTCCGCCTGAGGACAAGCTCAAAGGCGCTGATACAGAGTTACAAAAAAACACGACGAACCAATACGTGCCAGTGGTTGCCAATGAGATGATGTAGTCCTGAAGCCGCTTGGAGCCTAGTCCCTGCTTCGTACGACGGACCTTTCAGGCTGTAGTATAATCAAGTTTGTTTTTTCTTCTGACAGTGGGAATGCTCAACCCACCCTGAGCATTTCTCCAAGGAGTCGGCAAACGCTGCGGTGGCTTTGGACATGTGGAGTAATGCTGCGCGGTAATTCGCGCTGCAGCTCATAAGCTAGGACCGGTGCATAAGAATGCCCGCTGCACAGTACGTAGGGGAGAAGCACTGCATACATACCTCACCATAAGCTTGCAAGCTTACTCTGAGGTTTGCCCGAGTAATGATCTTCTCTGGGCCATCGACGCCAAAGTCGATGGCAGAGGCGTGGGTTGCGTCCGAGAACGTGGGTGATGGTGGACCAGGAGAGGACGAACGTCTCGGGGACAGCGTAAGACTGCGAAAAGAATGGTTTTTTCGAGGCATGACTGCGACGGTGAGGCAGACTGAAATTTGCTGTGCTGGATAAGCTGCAAGGTAGGCATGCCATACTGATCCCTTTTTGGCAGTGTCGCTCACTAGCTAATCCCGCCCGACGATATTAAGACTGAGTGTTGATCAATCCGTGCCCGTACATTCTAATTGTACTCTCTAATGTAACTTCAACACACTGCCCCACAGTCACCCAAGCAGTAACAGAGCTGTAAAATGGCTGAGTATGCATGTGAATCGTCCAAGGACCTCCGAGACGTACGAGCTCACAGCCTCCCTACGCCCGACGAAATGTCGGTCATCTTGTCTGGCGCATCCCGGAGGAAGAACAGCTTCGCTCTCCGCTGTTTTGTTCCCTTGCGCTCACCCGCCCTCTGTCTGACCTTGATGTCCTTCAAATGCGGAGAGTTGACAAAGAATTGCATCTCAATGCCGGTTCGCTGGACAACGTTGCGCAGAACGAACGACGTGTCTGGGCCGCGTCTCCTGACTGATATGAGCACTCCAGAGAAAATACCAGGAGCGTGTTCGGTCGTGACAGTGAGCACAGAGCCGGGAAGAAGTCGGTCAGGATGTCTCCGGGAGAACAAGGTTACGAGCCATTCCCGTTTTTTGGGCTCTGGTAGACCTTGACGCAAAAAAGTCATGAGACCCTTGCCTTTCCGGAGAGCATCACGCTGGCCTGAGGGAATTGGAAGGGGAGGAGGGAGGAGGGCGGTTTTAGAAAACGGATAGCTAGCGGGTGCTGCATTGGAAGACAGTAATCTCGTCACGGACCTGCATGCTCTAAAGGCCATGGCCGTAGTGGAGCGGATTCGTTGAGCACCTACCAAACTTGGAAAGCACACCGGTAAAAGACATGCTCATTATGTACAGCTTTAAAATTCAAAACAAGGGATACATAGCAGAAACTGCCTCAAACGTATTACGGTGGCAGCCACTGGAATCGCACGGGAGTAGAGAGAGGCAACGTTAGCAGGGTCAACGTGTCAGGTCGCCTCGTTGTTCGGGTTTTTTGAATTAGTATCCACGTCCCCGCCCTCTGGAAACATCCGGGTAAGAATAATCCGCATGGCAGTTGGCGACGGCTAGCGCTCACCTCCCGCGAGCACGATAGGGGTTGTACCCGTAGCTACCACCCCGATATCCACCTCGATATCCGCCCCTGTATACTCCCCGACCCCGACCTCGATTGAAGCCAGGAATATTAGTACGTTTGGCTGTTACCTGGACATATTTGTGTTATATTTTACATGTTCTTATAATATAGGATGCTTACTTTTATTAGTCGTCCGCGGAACAATGAATTGTCCATTGCCAAAGCAGCATCTATGAAGTCCGACTCGGCGAATTCAACATAAGCAAATCTGAAGCGGAGGTTGTTTGCCAGATGGCCAAGAAGCCAAAAAAAAGAGGTCACACACCCTTTCGGGTGACCCGTGAATTTGTCGCAAAGGATAGTCACTCGATTGATGGTCCCGCAAGCCTGGAAGTGTCCCTGAATTTCTTCTGGGGTTGCACCGTAATCAACCTGGCGACGGCCATTTGAGCAAAGGAGCAAGTGAAAAGCGGTACCAGATGACCAAACCCACGTTTCCAACAAAGACACTTCGACTGTCCGCAACGGCCCTCTCTTCTTCAGTTTCCATTGGAACACCCTGATCTGTCCCAGCACCGCCCGCGGCACTTTGTGACTCTGCTGCAGCTTGCAGTTCACGCAGTTTTTTGGCCTCCCTTTCCATCTCCTCCACACGTTGTTTCATTAGTTGGATTTCCTGTGAGGGTACTGTCTCAGAATTGTTGTGTGCAACGAAGGGAACGGGAATACCTTTGACTCCGCTTCCTCATTATCGTCGATAGTAGGATCGGTGCCCCCGTTCAGCGCCGCTTGTGTCACGTCGATGTCCGCCATTACAAGTATATCCCACTTTTTGCCAAGCTGTGAATCAAAGTTTGCCTTGACACGGGGTTCAGACCGCGCCACACAACATGGCAAACAAAGATACACAACTTGGTGAACACCAAAGTACCTTCTGGCTTGAAACTTATTCCCTTCCTCAGACCTCCGGCTCCGTGCTATGCGCTTGCAGACTAGCAATCTCGCCAAATTCATCACCACTGGTCGAAAAGGAAGAATATGTCATGTTACCCATAATGGCCTGTGGTATCAGCATCCTTGCCTTCAAAACCTCCGTGCACCGCGTGACGGTCGAGGTCAATTTCAATACATGAACGGGCATCATTATAGTTACGGTACCGATGGTGATGGATCACAAAGTTGCCATTGTTGGGTCGGCTGCAGAGCCGCCCACTGAAACCTCCATCCTCTTTTGCAACAAGACCTCGTGCTTGACCTTCGCTTCTGAGCTTCGACAATGGAACATGGACCATGCTTACTCCAATCATGTAAGCTTTATCTCGTACGGTCCCTTACAACTGTCCCACAGCAATTAAATTTTCGACTGTCGCCTCAGCTACGAGCGTCCCCTTGGCAAGCATGACCACAAATCTGTATTCAGTCTCATTGAACTCCACGAGTACCTTCATATGCCCAGCAACTCCCGCGTGAGCTCATCCCGCTCCATCTCCAGGGACGTATGCACCGCCCGGACAACGTGTGTTCGTGAGCAATG
This sequence comes from Boletus eberwhitei, assembly GCA_038090915.1. Classification (NCBI taxonomy): domain Eukaryota; kingdom Fungi; phylum Basidiomycota; class Agaricomycetes; order Boletales; family Boletaceae; genus Boletus; species Boletus eberwhitei. Next base: position 100,008 of record JBBPNO010000014.1, read on the forward strand.
TGCTCATACAGCCTCGCGTGGAAGAGCCAATAACATGCTACAACACTCTGGGGTATTACAGCACACAAGAACACCTTTGCGAATCGCTCCGTAACCAGGATACAAGAAGAAACTATCACGACGAAGATAGCAAATTAAGGTTTTTGACTAAAAGTAGCCACTCCATGCTTCTAGATTTGATAGGATTGTGATAGAGGAGAACAAGGAGTCGATAAGATCTGACTTGCATACACAATTTCGGCCTGTCTTTCATAATTACTGTGTGGAGTAAGTATGATGGGAGCTACCACGATCTATCCCAAGTGCAGTCACAGAAAGATAGCAGAACATGGATGTCCAGAGGACATGTATGGCATTCGCCGCTTTGTTGTGAAGTCGTTTGAGATAACTGGCTTTGTTGTAACGTCATTACAACTATATACGTGAAACTAGACCGTGTGACTAGTACAATGTGATTGTTAGATACCCACTCGAATGCTCATACAATGCAGGTGGTAGTGCACGTAGGTGTGGCTGAGGCAAAAACCTCTGGTGCGCTTGGATGGTTCTATTCGACGAGTTGTCAGTACAGAGCAGACACAATCTTGCAAACTTACACCATTCTGCCAAAGTTATCGAAGTAGGTGTTAGCTTTTCACCAAAGCCGTGGCATCCCAGGGTTGACGAGTACACAGGGTTCATATCTGGGCTCGTGCGGGGATTCGTCCGAATGGATATACGGCCAATAGAATAGTTGGCAACAAGGACGCCCATTGGTGGCATGGACGTTTAGTGTGACACACACTTAGCGGAGGGCGCAGAGAAGTGTTAGCAGGGAATGGATGCACACCCAATTTTGCAGAGAGCATTCGTCATCCTGATGCTTCTGATACGACTTGCGCGCGCACCCATTCCTGGTGTCGTACAGATTCCGTGGCCATTAGGTATGACTTGACCAGTCCCCTGTTTTCGAGGGTCAATGGCCACGGGTTGCTTGATGTAAATCAAGGGGTCTCGAGTGAAGCGTTGGTAGAAGTTCGATCCAGCTCGTTAGCTCGAAGTTGACAAAGTTATGTCATTAAATGGAAGACCCTGGTGATCAAGAGTCGTTAGCGTGATAAGACCTCGAATATTTCCCAGTGGAGCTTAGGAATTTGACCATTTTAGAGCCCAGAGGTGATGGTGAGCCGTCATTTTCCCATTTTCACCACCGTAGCCTCAACTTCCATTGTTCTACACGTGCGGTGGGTCAGCTGATGCCCAAACACTGCACTAGGACTGAACATGTCGTGTCAAAAAGGATTATTTGTCTCCGGGAGGGATTGTCCTCCGGTCCTAATATGAAAAAAAAGTTTCCATGGAATTAATGTTACCGCATGACTTGCTCCAGACTAGAACAAAAAAAAAACAGATTTGAATAGCACATAATGTCCCTTAATAATGAAAAGGTGAAGTAAGTTATGTGACCATAATCGAGGTATGTTGCGGGGATTCCATCGCGGAAGAACATACGAGGCGCAGCGGTTACTTGAATAGGAACGGCTGACGCGTTCTTTGGCACCACCGGCCCAATCGAGGGGATAAGACTTGGCACTCCAAGGGGAGAGAAAAGCGAGGCCATTAGTCAAACGGGCAATGCCTCTGCTCGCTTGGAGAACTGGCGAAATGGGAGTTAGGTATTCAGATGGTGGCTGTATACCGCATATCGGGCACTGTTTGACGGATTCGGGTGAAAGGGTTGTCCGGAAGACATTTGCTGACATGGTGGAGGCCACAGGAATAGATTCATTTCCGAACGCGTTCTTATAAAAAGAGCCTCAGAAATCGGACTGTCTGTACCTCACACATACCTTTTCCACTCGAATTACTGTGCAGCGTACAGGACAAGCAGAGCACGGTAGGTCGGCATTGTGTACTGGTTGTTGCACGAGGAGGAGGACTGACAAGAATGGCTGTGTAGCCGAGAGAGATGGACTGGCTTAGTCATCCATGGTCCCTCAATCGGGCCGACCCGACAGCTGTCCGACGATATCTTGACACCAGAGCCCACAGTCATTATTCTCGTCCTCAACACACCTTTTACTCCGAAGACTTTTATTCCATGACCCACCAGTCCAAGAAGAAACGCATCGAGGACGACTCTCTCCCCACCGACGCTGGCTCCAAGCCAGTCCAGCTCCAGCGCAGGAGAGTCTGGCGCGCATGCGAAAGCTGCAGGTTCGTACCACATCCAACCATCCTATCTCTTTCACCCCTCTCCAACACCTTCTCTGACACAATCGTCGACAGACGCAAGAAAATCAAGTGCGATGGCTGTGAGCCAACTTGTGCCCAGTGTCAATCGTCCGGATCCCAGTGTACCTGGCTCCAGACAAAGGACAGGGCCGCCTTGAGCAGACAGTATGTCCCCATCCCACCTCGTACTCATCCAACACCCTCACCTTCCCCTAGCTATGTCCAAGAACTCGAAGCGCGTCTACTCCATATGGAATCCCTCTTTTCTCAAATAACGCCTGTCCTCGAGCAGCTTGGGCCATCCTTGGGTGTTCCATCCACAGCCGGCCCGTCCTCCGCAACCGGGACCGCTGGGGATGGCAGTCTACCTTCGGCGTCAATAGTTCTCCAGGCCATGTCATCAAAGGCCGCCGCAGATACCCGCACGGAGGATAGTTCCTCACCCGAGTCCTCTTCCGTCAAGATGGAAGACGATGTCTCCGAATCTTTCGGTCAGCTCGCCCTGGATGAACACGGCCATCTTCGTTGGATAGGTGGCTCCTCCACAATGTCATTGATCCAATCATTCCGTGCTCTGACGACCAACCCCCTCCATCGTGTCTCTCCGATGGAAGAGGACCCACGGGCACCTGGCCCTAGTGCGAATAAACTGTATTTCCCAGCATCAGTCTTCTTCGGCAATATACGGGCCCTTCCCCGTGCAGACGAAGTCGAATACCCAGATGAAGACTTGTGTGACAAGTTGGTAAGCACGTGAGACATCGTCTAGGACTAACCACTACTGATTATGGTCTTGCATCAGATCGATGCATATTTTGAACGCCTCCATTTCTTGATGCCTATTCTTGATAAGCCCTTGTTCATGGCCAGATACAAACGTCTCATGGGAAGGAGGAGCGACAAGGCATTTATCCAGGTTGAGGCTCCATTCATTTCCATCGTCTTTGCTGTTTTCGCTTGCACCGCTCGACTGGTCAATGACCCACGCCTAACAAGCGATCGCCTAGACGATGGTGGGATAGGCATGGTCTACTACGAGAGGTAAGCTCGCATGGACTATGGCCAATTACCTGTCAACACTGATTTTGCTACTTTTGTCAGGGCCTTGATTCTGCACTACATCAGCCATGCATCGATTCAAGTATCTCATGTCCAGAGTTTTATTCTCATGTCTTCGTTCTTGTGTTCTATCAACTGCCTACCCCAGGCTTGGCTCCTCGTGGGACAAGCGGTACGCAGCGCGCAAGACTTAGGATTGCATGTAAGCATTGTCGATTGAACCCACGGTTATTACTGACGAAATAACAGCGCTCACCGCGTCGATTATCCATATCCTCTATTGAGAAAGAGACCCGGCGGAAAATCTGGTGGGGCGTGTACTGTTTAGACCGCATGCTGGCACTTGCACTTGGTCGCCCGCTTGGCGTAGAGGACTCTGATTGCGACGTTGAACTTCCAGTGGACGCCGATGACGAATGGCTACCCGAGTACTTCACTGGCGTTCAACTTTCGCAAAAGCCTCCGTCCCTAATGTCGGGGACCATCGCCTTAGTGACCCTTTATCAGATAGCTGGCCGGGTCCTACGACAAGTGTACGCCATCGACAGTTGCAAGGAAACAATTGAACCCGAGAACAGGGTGGAGTTACAGCGCTCTGTCGAGACTCTTGACCTGGAACTTGAGAGGTGGTTCGAGGATCTTCCCACCTCTTTCAGGAATCCGAACACCAGCGACAAGCATATGTCCATGACCGTCGTCTTATGCAGCCACTACTATTCAGTGCTCACTACCCTTCATCGCAATTTCCTGCCGGTCAAGCGCGACCAATCTGTCGTACCCAATTCGACTGCAAGGGCCGTCGCGTCTGCCCGCTCATGCATCCGTCTTGCACCTTCGATCAATAAAGTTGTTCCAACCTCGCATCATCTTGCTTTCTTCATCCAACATCTTTTCAGTTCCGCTGTCGTTATCCTTCTCTATGCCATGCATTCCCCAGATACGAAGGCTGCAGCTACCGCCATGGACGAAGCTAAAAGCTGCCTCCCAATCATAGAGTCATGGGAAGGCCATTGGCCAGGTGCTCGTAAATGCAAGGAGCTGCTCGCCGAGTTGACGAGCACCGCAGACGAGGCTATAATGAGAACCAGTAACGACGCTTCCGGCATTCCCATGGCTCAAAACGTTGCGCCGACAGCATTGGAATCCAGAAGACCCCTTGTTTCTTCTTCGGGACAGGTACCGACCATGAACCGACCGATAAAGATGAAACCAAGGAAAATCAGCCGCTCACGAGATCCAAATCCAACGCGTCGGCCCCTTGTCTCGTCACCTTATCGCGTAGATTGTAAGAAAGATGTGCGCTTGGTAATGATGCTTGCTGACTTATCGTGGACTGTAGCACAACGCAATCGGTCGACGTCTCGCAAGAGGGGGCATGACGAAAGTGAAGGCATCGGTGGTTTGAGTTTGTCTTATCCTGGGGTTTTTTCCAGCCCACAGTCGATGGGTGGAAAATCTAGCCCTCATAGCTCCCCAGCGTCTGTGAATTTGCCCTCGCCATCCATGTCCACCATGGAAACGACTCAGCAACAGGAGGGAAGTCCCCGTCTTATGGGAGCATCTCCATACAATTATACTGGCCCACCTCTCTCTCCACTCCATGTCCCTTCTCCCCGCGACTACGGGATGCATCATGGCGCTCTTGCATCTACCAGTAGTCACCAATGGGATGGTGGCCCGGGTGACCATCGTGGTGTCGACATATACGCTTCCGGATCGCAATCCAGTTCGTTGCCATATGCCACATATGAGCATTCGTCATCTAGCGTTGATCCAGCTTGGTATGGCAGCTCCTCGGATGTCGGGTATACCCATCTATCAACCACACCGCCAACCTCTTCATTCCCTGCCCCCGGACTGCCGTTTTTGGGGCTTGATTACATTCGAAATTATAATACGAATGGATACTCGGCAAGTGACCAAGATCTCTGGCAGACATTCGATGGCGGCGCGTTTGGGATTGACCCTGAACTTCCCTTTACCTTTGGTGAATCTCCCTCAGACCTTCACGAAGGGAGGCAATCTCCATTGCGATCCCACCCGTGAGCACACCCTTGGGTCACGGCTCGCTGTTGTATTTGAACCTTGTATGCGCGCACTTCTTCTAAGTTCCTTTTACTTTCTCATTCATTCATGACCATGTATCCGTACTCCTCTCTGACGACCATTATAACCCGCTTGCAATACTGTATAGTTGCTTTCACTAGGCAGCATACCTAGTAACACATTAATTTTGGCACTGCTTTTTCGTTCTGTCATGCGATATTGCTTGGACCCTTTCCCCCCCGAAATCACGTTGACACTGTACTCCAAGTCTCGTAGCTAGTTATGCTCCACCAATGGAAGTAATGCAGGTGGCCGTTCCTCCGGCAAGTTTGACGATAATCACCTTGCTTGGCAAGGTCCTTCGAGTGTTGGCTTCGTGTGCAAAACGTCCACATGACCAAATATACAAAATAAATATTTAATTCTCTGAAATTAATGTATGTCGAGGTGTAAATAATCCGTTATCTTCCCCAAGCAAGGTGTTAGACGGCAGAGCCGGCTCCTTGTCGGATAAGATCAGGACTAGTAAGCACCGGGAACTACCACTAACCGGCCGTCAGCTGTTTTAGCGCTCAACTCATTCTGAGACCCACGGAACATCATGGTAAACCACCCAGTAGTCGAGCTCACATCTGAAGCGTCTTGGAGCCTCGTATGTGTCATGTTCTTTGTATTCAGCGTCAGGTTAACAGTTTAAAGATCGAAGACAAATTCACACCATATGGGAAGCAGACCTTGGCCAAACTTGTTGCTTTTCTCCAGGTATAGACAGTGGATCTTCTGTGTTAGTGACTTATCCAATGCGTTGGTCAGGATGAGGTTTACCCTTCCATCAAACTTTATCATGCACAGATACCCAGAGACCCGGTACAACGGTGGAAGACTGTAGTACCGGTTATCGAGGAGTTGAAGGTGAAAGCGCGCAGGCTCGGGCTTTGGAATCTTTTCCTCAACAAGGTACATTATCCTCAACATGGCGTCCCACTCTCAAATCTCGAGGTGAGATTACTGACTTCTCCTGATCAACTGTTGACATGGACAACAGTACGCTGTTATGGCAGAGGTTCTTGGACGAGGGGGACATGCTGCATCCGAGGCAGTCAACTGTGCTGCTCCAGATACGGGTAATATGGGTACACCATTCCGCCCCCTCCGTGAATGCTAGTTGACGCCCACGCCCTTCAGAGGTCCTCGCTCGATACGGATCCCCCGAACAACAGAAGGAATGGCTTATACCGCTGCTAAACGGGGATATTCGTTCCGCTTTCGCGATGACGGAACGATTCGGCACGCGGCTTCACCTTCCTGTAGTATGTGTTATACTGACGCGTAGCACACAGTGGCGTCGTCGGATGCACGCAACATCAAAACTTCCATTCGACAAGAAGGCAATGAAATTGTGATCAATGGACACAAATGGTCGTGAAACCCTTTTACCTCGTCGTTGCTGGCCTCTCGTCGTGCTGAACCGGCTCTTTATCGCTTAGGTGGATATCAGGCGCCGGCGATCCCCGCACGAAATTACACCTTGTAATGGGCAAGAGTGATCCGGGAAACCCAAACGGATACAAGCAGCAAAGTGTTGTCATTGTCCCTGCAGATGCCCCTGGCGTTCGGGTTGTACGTCCGATGGAAGTATTTGGGTACGACGACGCGCCGGAAGGTCATTGTGAAGTGATTTATGAGGATGTGAGAGTTCCTTTGAGCAACCTGGTACTTGGATGGGGCAGGGGATTTGAGGTAGGTCATTCCTCCCGCGTCGTTGAGTGTTAATGTGACACATTCCTTCGATTAGATCATTCAAGGACGTCTTGGGTTTGTATCCTCTTTGGTCATTTTACGCAGATTTCATTGACCGTCTTGGCAGTCCTGGACGCATCCACCATTGCATGCGCTCTATCGGTGTAGCCTCGAAAGCACTTGATTTGATGATCCAACGGGTGACGGATCCTTCGCGCAAGACGTTCGGAAAATTCCTCTACGAGCATGGTGAGTATGTTGGATATCTTGCGGAAATCGTTGGATTGAGATCATTATTTAGGCACTGTGATAGCTGAAATTGCCAAGTCCAGAGCAGAGATCGAGGCGGCGCGACTGCTCGTTCTTAGTGCCGCTCTTCAGGTATGTTATTGGACAAGCAGCATAGCACCGGCCATGGGCTAAAAGGCGTCACAGATCGATAAATACAAGGCTAAAGGTGCACTGAAGGAAATTGGCATCGCCAAGGTCCACGCATTCCAATTCAGTTCAGGGTCCATGATGCTAACGCCAAGTCCTGCAACACGACTCTTAGTTTACGGTTCCCGCAATGGCGTGCAACATTGTAGATCGCGCGATGCAAGCATTTGGAGCGGAAGGGGTGAGCCAAGACCAAGAGCTAGCAAGCATGTATGCGCAGTTGCGAACACTGCGGTTAGCTGATGTAGTGCTTGTTTACCTCTCTGATTTCCCATGGCTGACGACTTTCTCATCACAGGGACCTGATGCAGTGAGTACATTACCTGGTGGACACTTGTAGGCTTGACATACCCACTTCCCCAGGTCCACATTCAGCAGATTGGTATAAGGGAACTGAAGCGAGCGCCGGAGCTGCACAAACGCGCTGCGGAGTTGAGCGAGAAGGAGGCGGTTATCATGCAGAAAGCGGGCATGAAGGCTCGTCTTTAGAGCACTGAGCCCCTGTTGTAGTGTCTCCCGTTCGATGAGAAAGACGAGTTCCTCGTTCCCACCTGTAGTTATCATGGTTGTGTACGTCGCGAGATCCGCTAAGTGACTGCTGACTTGTAACATGCAGACCTTGAATGAGTGACTGAAACGTTCCGTCAAGCTTTCAAGCTTCAAGCTTCAAGGACGACAGCGACCAAGCCTATCATTCTTGGCACTCAATACTCTCACGGAAACCCCGTCTCCCGCTTTTCTTTCTTCGAATTGCGACTTCATTCCAAATGACTACTAATGATGAGGTCTCCTCAGAGGGGCCATACGACGTGACACCAATCCTGCACTCTCGTTATTTTGTTCTCCCAGGTTCAGCTGCTGTCATGGGTACACTGATTGGTGCAGTACGAGGCTCCCGACGGGCGTCACTGCGGTTCTTGGCTGAGAATGCGCACCGACCACCTACTACAGTCCAGGGATGGTATTTCTACAATAAAACCAAAAACTACCGGCGAATGGCTGCAGGACTGCAGGAAGGCAGCCTAAATGCAATGAAATTAGGAGTCACTGCACTGGTTTGGGTTGGGATCGAGGATGGGTTGGAGCGATGTGGACAGCCCTGGGCGGAGGCGAGAGAACTCGGAGCTGGAGTGGGGACGGCAGGCATTTTTGCGCTCGTGTGTAAGTTGTCTCGATGGCCACAATGCACGACGCTAACGATTGCTGTACTTGTCTGGACCTTTCTAGACCGGCTTCCATGGCGTTCAGGTCGTCAAGCTATGTGTCTTGGCGGGGTGGTGGGGGGAGGGATGGGGTTTCTCCGATGGGCCAGGTCGTACTTGGAGGCTGTCCAGTAGTTAAAGCTGTTACTGTAATCCGATGCGGCATAAAAATTAAAATAAAAGAGGGTCTGTGCGTTTGTACGTATCGCGACTACCCCAAGATACGTGGCGAGCGATCTCCTAGCTCTTGTTTTATTGAGCTCGCACCTTATTGCGGATGACGGAGGAGCGATGATAACTACTCCCGCCGTTCCGCACTCTGAAACTCTTGCTGTACAAACAACACCAGCACCTCCATCCTCTTCATCTTCCTTGTCACGGTCCTCGCTGCCGTTTTTGCCTCTTTCCAAAGCGATGATCAAGTTGTGGCCGTCTATGCTCGAACAGCTCACTCCCCGTGTCAGCGCCGATGGCCGCGAGCGCCCAAATCCCTTCGATGTCCCGGAGACCGGCTCTCGGACACCACCACCACCACCCCCACTCCCACAGGGTAGCAATTCCCAGATACGGACCTCGTCCTGCACTTCTGGCGCCGTTCACCATCATCTACTGGCGACGACTCCGGCAGTGATCCCGGTACAAGCCGATGTTACGCCGCCAGGCCCCATAACCTCTCAATCCGGACCTTTTGTCGCTCGCATTCCTACTACACAAATATCTCTACATGCACCAGACTTTTCCATGCGCAGCAACAAAAAACCACCACGACCTTCTGACTCTATGGAAAACAAATCCAGTACGCCATCGTCATCGTCCGCCTCGGCCAGGACGTCCTCAAGTACAACCGTCGGTGCTATGCATACCGCACAATCGCCTGCTCCATCCGCAACATCCAAGGGGCAGATCCATGTGAAACTCATATCTGCACGCGGCCTCAACGTATCTTCTATACACGCACGCCCATATGTGGTAGTCCAGTTCGAGCAGAACGAATTCGTCAGTCGCGATCCAGCCGAAGAAACAGACAAGGAAGTGAAAGGGACTGCCACAGCTCTATCGAGAACGTCTTCCTCAAACGCCCTGACCGCGCTCAGTACCATTGGTCTATCCCGACCGCCTGGGAAGTCGAGCACGAATACATCGCCCTCGTCCTCTTTCTCATCTTCCAGCAAAGTACAATCTCCCATACCTCCTTCCACCCAAGGGCTCTTTGGACGTCTGTCAGCGCACAATCCTGTGTGGAAACACGAGGTGTCCTTGTAGGTGCTGTACGCTGATCGATTATCTCTGATCTCTGACTCATCTACAGCGATGTCATGTCTGAAGAGTCTTTAATCTCATTCAACGTCTATGATCGTGTCTCTGGCCATTTCTTCCTTGGGACCTTCCAGATCAAACCTGTATTGATCCACGACCACACTGTTGACCAATGGTTCAAGTATGTAGTCTGTTTCTTGCTAATTACTCATCTCGTCCTCCGTCCCGCATTGCTACCCCTTACTCACGTCACCAACGCAGGCTCCGGCCGTTCGAAAACGAAATTGTAAGCGGGGAGATGCGTGTACAAATTACATTCGAGCAATTCAAGGTACGCAGCAACATGCCACGTTGCTTCCCACCCTCTGTCACGCTCTTCGCACAGTCATGGTCCTTGACGACGATGCTAACCCCATGATTTCCACGTGGTAGACCAAACGAGCGCTCACTCCACGCGATTTCGAGTTTCTCAAGCTTATTGGACGTGGCACCTTTGGCAAGGTCTTTCAAGTCCGAAAGAAGGACACGAAGCGCATATATGCCATGAAAGTACTTTCAAAGAAGGAGATAATTGCCAAGAAAGAGGTGGCACATACAATCGGAGAACGCAAGATACTTCAGCGTTCTCTGGAGTCACCGTTCCTCGTGGGTTTGAAGTTTAGCTTCCAGACGGACACGGACCTATACCTCGTCACGGACTTCAAGAGTGGCGGCGAGCTGTTTTGGCATCTGCAAAAGGAGACACGTTTTACTGAGGAACGGGCTCGATTTTACATCGCGGAACTCGTTCTCGCTTTAGAACACCTACACAAGTACAACATTGTCTACCGTGATCTCAAACCAGAGAATATCCTTCTGGATGCCACCGGACATGTCGCACTTTGTGATTTTGGATTATCCAAGGCGGATCTCCGACCCGATGAACTCACGACCACATTCTGCGGTACGACGGAGTATCTTGCCCCCGAGGTACTGTTGGACGAGCATGGCTACAGCAAACTGGTTGACTTCTGGTCTCTTGGTGTACTTTTATTTGAAATGTGCTGTGGATGGAGCCCTTTCTACGCAGAAGATACGCAGCAGATGTATAAGAACATCTGTTTTGGCAAGATACGATTTCCTCGCAATGTAATCAGTGAAGAGGGAAAGATGTTCGTTAAAGGGGTGTGTACATTTCTTGCGCCACCTGGGTCCAGTATACATTGAGTCTATGCTTTAGCTTCTTAACCGAAACCCAAAGCACCGTCTGGGCGCACAGCGAGATGCAGAAGAGCTCAAGGAACATCCATTTTTTTCAAGCATCGATTGGAAGGCGCTCTGCATGAAACAAGTTACGCCACCGTTTAAACCTGTCGTCGAGTCGGACGAATCGACAACAAACTTCGATCCGGAGTTCACTGGTGCCGATATCCGAGAAGTAGGCAACGGATTGGACGGAACAGGTAGTCCGGACGAAGAAGACCCTAGCGAAGATTGGATTCAGGCTGGCGCGCAGGGGTTCTTGCATACTCCAAACGGCCCTCTGGGTAGCGATCGCATGACCATTAATGCCAACCATCCGCAGATTGGGTCGAACGGTCTTGATCTGTCTCAGGGCATTCAAATCAGTAATCGCAAGAAGCGCGATTTAGCTGGGTCTCCCCTCACCAACAGCGTGCAGGAGAACTTTCGTGGATTCACATACTCCGGCGGGGAAAGCGTGGTAATGCCAATGGGAGTCCTCGGAGGGAGTCCAGAGTCAGAAGACGAGGCTGTTGATGAAGAAGTCTCCGAGATAACGACAGAAGATGAATTCGAGGATGAAGAAAGCTTTGCAGGACGTTACTCGAAAAGTAGAAAGGTGGTGGACGACGAGATAGCAACATGAGTGGGTTATAGACGTTCGAACCATCTTCTTTCTATTCACCATCGTAGCTGGCACTCGGACCAACAAGGAGATTCAGGTATTTGACTCGCCGTGTTCGTGTTACTATCCTGCAGTCTTTTAAAGCTCTGCCTCTCACGCAGATGTATATGTACATCCCCTTGTTACCTTTTGTTTATGCCGCGTATTATGAGCCGGCTATGTTTCATCGTTTTGTCCATTGTTACCTTCTATACTATCCACTACCACATATATCGACGATGTAATCACCATGTATCTTCTCCATCGCCAAAAAGGACACTAAACTGCGGTTCAGCCACAGTCAGATCACCAGTCATGGAGTGTCTCGCATCCTGGTCTTGCAAGGTTCATGCCGCCGCGAAGGATGGGGGGAAGCACCTTCCCGTTGATGACAGTGTTCTTCACGATAGATTCGACGTCATGTGGAGTGACTCGTCCATACCAGACACTCGTTCCTTGGGGGTTGTGTATCTGAGAGGATTTTGCAGAGTATATGAGTCCCAAGAGTAATGAGACCAGAGTGAGGCATACAATCACGTTTCCTGCAAACTTATGGCCCCCGACGTGAGAAGTGTACAAGATGAGAGCTTTATGTTCTCCTCCGAGCGCCTTCAACTGTGTCTCGAATGCGATCTCCAATTCTAGGTCTTTGATCAACGAAGACTCTAGGGTAGGGTATCCGGAAAGATCTTCTAGTCCGGTATGGACCACCCAACCCTCACGCTCCAGGTAATGAATGAATGCTATAATTTACCGAGTCAACCGGCCAGTTCAGACTGCCTGGAAAACATCCTCACTTTTTTCAAGGACGGGAGCAGCTACTGCACAGCGTTTGTCACGCCTCTTGTGTGAACCTGTGTATGGTAGGTATATTCAGTGGACTTTTGCAAAAAAAAAAAAAATGCCAGCAGTTTTACAGAGTAGGATGACACAAGAATACGGCAACGCCCAAGACCTGAGCGAGTCGGAGCGAGAGTTGCCGCCTGGCCTTCCATATGAGGGGTCGAGCGCGGTTGTCCACAACGTCTCTGCACCAACGGGTGATCGTGGGACGTCAGCAATGACCTTGAAGTCAGGAAGCACGATGACTGTTTCTTGAGAGGGATCCTCTGAGAACGACTTGTGACTGCCATTCTGGATCGAAAGCCTGCGGGCGTCATTTTGCGTAAACAAGCCTGCATGGTGAAGTGGCCGACTGTTTTTGGCGTTCTCATCTCTGTTCTGTGTTCTGCCATCTTGAAGTTCCTCATTCGCGCTGCTCAAGAATGCAGCTAGGGTGCCATCGGCCTCTGTGACTTCCTTAGGCCAATCTGATTTGCCGGTAGATATTATGACCTGTGATAGGCATTGTCTCGTGAAGGCACCGAAGTAACAAGAAGGTACTTGCCTGACGTCTATACGGTTTGACTGAGCCCAGCAATTCCGAATCCGTGTCGATAGATATCCTCCGAGAATAGTCGTCGTGATCTGTAACACAGATATAGAACAGAAACGGAAGCCGTGGACATTTACCTTGATCACAGGGATCGGGACAGGACCGACAGAGCGCATCGGAGACTGGGACATCCGCAGCTCGAAGATCGTCGTAGACCTTTTGAGCGTCGGGAGGACGAGAGCCAGTAAAAAATGGTTCTAACTTTGCAAGGACAGTCATGGGTATGGGGAGGTAAGAAATCCCAGGCTATGTATAAACTTTATACCGTTTATCAGATAGCCGGAGTATGACGAATGTGATCGCATTACTAAGTAGGATATGCAACATTCACACCACCTACCCTACTCTAGGACACGGTCCGCAGTCTTTGGGTCATGTATTAGCAACGCACTAGAGCAGCCGAAACGAAAACTTGCCTCACCCTCGACTGTCCCCGTCAACCTGAGATTTTACCCTCTTGCTGTTCTCCTTCAAAGCTAACCAGGACGGCCGTCCGTCTTTTTGCGTACCCATCAAAGCTCGGTATACCCGGTCTACTCTTCTCGATTTACTCTCGGTCCAGCCTGGTCCCATGCTCTCCGAACCGTGGATAGACGAGGAGCCGTCATCCCTGCCGAGGAAGAACTTTTGGGATTCCCTGTAATGCCTCTTCATCTGAAAAAGCTCAGCGAAGGAGTGCTTCTTTTGGTCTTCTGCGATGTTCAAGGGTTGGGTAAACGCCTGGTCGATGACAGCAGAGAGATTCTCTACGGTAATGAAGGTATTGGACTGGTGATAAAGTGAGACGAGCGCTTCCATTCTCTTGTCATGTGGTGCTGCCTTGGAGGAAACACTGCGTCTGCATATAAATGCCAGCGAGGAACACGGCAATGATTTGTTGAGTGCTGGTAACATGGTGGTGCACTCAACGTGAAGTCTAACCGGAGTTTGAAACCTAACCTAGCACGGCCCGCACGGGCCGACGTAAAAAAGAAATCGTTGTATTACATAAGTTGTATAATCCTGCAGGCATGCCCAACATCACCCGCTTGAATGCAAGCATATCCATATCGTACAAGTTTACCCTACTCCCTCGTACGTCGACATGACCCACCCTCGGGTAAACCGCTGGATCGCAGCAGACAGAGAAGCCGATATAGCCCACAAGCCTGAGCTCTAGCACCACCAGCACATCAATGTTGGGCACACTCCCCCAATGATGTGTGTTGGGAATACTAACCAGGGCAGATGCATTCCAGTAAGGCGAGCCCGAGGAGGCAAGAGTTGGTCTGGATGTGGAACACGCACGGAGTAGGCCTCCTGGGGGGTGATGGAATGAGTCATCTGCCAATGTAGCATCCCAGCAACCGAAACACGAAGGATGGAGAGTGTCCTAGCTACATGGAATCGACAAAAACGGGGTCGTAGTGATGCAAAAGTCCAGATAATGCATTGAAGATGAACTCGCTTTGTTTGTGTATTGGAGAGCGTGGTCGGTTTGGATTTTGTTTTACAATGTCTTCCACCATTTGGACCAAGCATCACTGTGTGCGTTAGCAAATCGAACAAACAACTCTCTTCCTTACTCTCTTTCGTTCGTCGTCGTCGTTCTACACGATGGACTGCGCAGCATCAACGTCGTTGGCTTGCGTGATGGGGGAGAAACTGGCCCGTGCGCGGACTGATTTCTCACGCATGACATAAGCCACAACAGCTCTTTCAACGTTCCTTTCCTACACCTTTCAACTCCCCAGTCAACAAGCACGCCGCCATCGGTGAACTCGTCGTCCCGATTAGCTGGGCTACAGCTCCAAGCAGAGTCATGTCGCAGCAGGCACAGCAAACAGTCATGCCATCAAATATGCTACCACCGGGTGAGGCAGAACTCGCTCAGGCGAATTCATATTACCCACAAGAACCGGCTGACCTCACGGGTGGTTTGCCAATCAACCTCGATTCACTACGCGACGGACCCCCAGGAAGTAAACCATTCTACCCTTATTCAACCCTCATTCGGTACGTTGGCTCGTTGTCTACTCCGGTACGGTTCTTGAATTCGACACCATTCTAGCTATGCGATCAAAGGTTCGCCCAACCAAAAGTTACTCTTGGAAGACATTTATTACGCGATTGAATCTCGTGTGCGTATTGTTCTAGCGCTTCCGAGTCAGCGTTAGTTCTCACGTCATGTCATCCAGTTCCCGTACTTTAGAACCGCACCTTCGGGCTGGAAGGTGAGACTTGTCAATCATTTGTACACTGCCGCGTCGCATACTTGAGACGCGACCGTGACCGCGATGTTGATGTTTGATTGTGTTCATATTTGTTTGAGCCCTCCGCAAAACAAAACAAAAACTAACTATCGAATGCTTCAGAATTCTGTCCGACATAATCTCTCTCTCAACCCATGCTTTGAGAAAGTCCCCCGTCCGCTCACCGATCGAGGCAAGGGGTCATATTGGACCGTGAATGACAATGTCGATCCACGCACGGGAGTTCACCGTGTCAGAAAGAAGAAGCCAAAGGGTGTCAAAGGACGTCAATCGGAAGAGCAGGATGTTGATTATCGTCCGAACGAACCCTTCGCTGACCCCCACGCACAATTTGTTCAAGCACCCCCACCCCAGATGCACCCCGATGAGGCTGGCCCAAGCAGACAGGCTCCTTATCCGCCTCCCTATCCGCCTGCGTATGTCCATTTACCATATATGACTTGTTGACTGAGATACATCTTGACTAGCTTTGACCCCAACTTTCCTATGCTTCCACCTCCACCTCCTGGGCTGCGTTTCCCTCCGCACCCTGCCATGCCAATAGATAATTTGGAGGCAGACGAAAACGGCAACCTCTCTTGGCGCCTGACGCTGATGAAAGAATTGAGTAATCTCCAGCAACTAGCGGCAGAGCAGGAGAAGGCAGGTGCAGACGAGGAATGGTTCCGCATGATGTTGCTGCGCATTCGTGGTGCACTCTTGGCTCCTGCATACCACGATGGGATGCACCCGCCACCTGGGATGCCACCCCATCCAGCACCCAATCCAGAGATGCAGCAGTGAATAGGATGGGAAAACATATGAGTGGATGGGATTGTTCACCAGCTGGACACATTTCTCCTTAGCTCAAGTGGTTAGTGCATTTATTTTCCATAACCTTCTAGTCATTGTCTGTATATTTATATTACCAGAACGGAGTCATTTGGTTCGCTTAGCTAAGAAAGACAGTCTGATTACAAAGAGTTGCCTGATCATCCTTGCACTTTGTTCCCTTCATGACACCCACCGCAGTATCTGTCACAGTCTCTGTCCCCGTAATATCCAAGCCAGCAGATCTTGGGATCTCTTTGCCCACTGGGTCAGTGCTGGTCATCGGATCGCTGGGTACTGCGCAGAATGGAAAGTATCAAGCACTTGTGACAAACTTGGATGCAGATGCAAGCGGCGACACCGTGGAGAGGCAGATGCTTGATAGGTTGATTGGTGGAGGTAATGTCATTTCCTCTCCGACCAACACGTACACATTAAATCATCGTCCGTTAGCTACTACCTTGGCTGCCTCCTCTTATTCATCGATCCACATCGTGCTCACCCCGCCAGAGTATTCCTCCCTCTTATCCGATCTACAGCCATTCCTCAGCCAGCTTCTCGACGGCCTCAGTCCCTTTGGCAAGCTTTACCTGCTCAACCTTCCCGCAGGTCTTCTCAACCTTTCTGAGGAACTTACCCTGGCTGGGTTTGCTGTCTTAGAAAATGTCCTACAAGGCGAGGACTCACGAGTGATCGCTCAGAAGCCCAGTTCCACATTCTTTAGCACCACGTCCAGAACTCCTTCCCATGGAGCTGTCCCCCTAAGGCGGAGGGCCGATCCAGCTCGACAGTCTTCAAAAAAGGCTCTCTGGACACTTTCGTCTCCCTCCACACCATCTATTGATGCGGAGGCTCTTTTGACCACTGCCGACCGCGCACGTCCTATTCCAACTTGCGAGCCTGTGAACTCGGGTGCACCCCGACGCAAGAAAGCGTGCAAGAACTGTACTTGCGGCCTCGCCGAGATTGAGGCTGATGAAGCCAAGTCAGGAAAAGTTGTTCTTCTGGACGTGGACGGTGCAGTGGAAGTCGGGGCCGGTGACACGGAGAAAGAGCGGCTGATCGCTGCAGCAAAGGCGGCTCCAAAGGCAACGAGCAGCTGTGGCAGCTGTTTTCTAGGAGACGCGTTTAGATGTGCAAGCTGCCCCTACCTAGGTGGGTCTCACCGATCTTCAGAAGGTTGACTGCAGTTCATGTGAACTTCCTTAGGTCTCCCTGCTTTCAATCCTGGCGAGAAAGTTGAGATTGACTTGGGTATGGATGACATTTAAAGACGGAATGACTGCCTTCCTTCGCTTCTTTAGTCGAACTAAATTAGTTGCACTGAACCGACAGGAAGATTATCTAGAAATGGAGTAACATGTATTCATCGCAAGTATGAACCATATTAGCATTCGACATTCAACGTTCCTCCACATCGATATCCC
Organism: Boletus eberwhitei; assembly: GCA_038090915.1. Lineage (NCBI taxonomy): Eukaryota > Fungi > Basidiomycota > Agaricomycetes > Boletales > Boletaceae > Boletus > Boletus eberwhitei. The sequence goes on from JBBPNO010000014.1 coordinate 117,773, forward strand.
ACTCGTCCCCCCAGTCTAATATATCTTCATCGGCTGCAACCCGTGGTTGCTTCGAAAATTCAAGCAGTCTGGCTGGCTCAACTTGGCTTCCTTCGGCGGACACATCATCATCTGAATGCAGAGACTGGTCTTCTTCCACCCCAGCATCCGTAGGGGCTATGTCATCATCACTCCCCGAATACGCTTCCAGCGTGGCCAACCCAGTCGGATGTTTGTTTGCCGTTTCCTCTTCTGAGTGAGAACTACCCTCGCTCCCATACCCACCAATCAGGCTAAAAACCGCTCTTAGACCCACCGTCTTACTCAGCTTCCTCCGCTTTACTGCCCTTGCAATATTAACCTGATCGTCCTCCGAGACCCGGATTACCGAGCCAGATTTATCAATGACAGTTCCACAGAACGATGACGCTTCCGGGTCAAAAACGTGAATAGTTGGGAATTCTATGAAAGAAGTCCTTTGAAGGAGCTCGCTGAGGCTTAGGGTCGGCTCTAACTTGTGGTAATACTCAGCATTGGGAGCATGAGGGTATTCGGTATTCGCGCGCATGTAGCAGTGCGGAGGAATGAAGCATTCGGGGGCTTCCGGATGAGGGATGACTAGGGAGGGTAGCCAATCGGTAATGTTTCCTTTTTGCTCTCGTGACTTTGAGAGCGTCAAGGACACCTGACGCTGAAGTACGGTAAAAAGTGTCGCTGACAGACCATTCCGGTGTGAGAGTATCTTGTACGGTGGTGGTGGCGAGGACGAAATGAATGCAAGGGTAGTAGGAGGGTAAAATATGAACTCGATCGTGAGCAGAGGGCACCTCGACCTTGCACATGGTATAATGTCAGTCTGGGCGAGGATACCAATGAGCAAAGATCATTACTTTCGATCGAATGTCGACTGGTTCAGATTTCTACGCTCCATGCCTACCGGCAATAGCTCGACGTCGATACCCAGCGTTTCCAAATGGACCCTGAGTATATCTCTTTTCGATTTCCCAGCGGTTGGTTTTCGTCTGCTCGAAGACTTTCGCGCACTTGCAGCTTTGTTTGCGCCGATATTTTCCGTATACCCACCGTGAACGATCTCGCTGCCCCACTCGCTCGCTTTTCTGCCGACTTCTTCGAGATAGCAGTAGTCCCGCATCATGGCTCCCCAGTCGTATGCGTTCATGGGGACATACAGCGCTTTGTCTCGCTCACCGGTGCATCCAGTATCTTCTTTGTGTTTGCGAGAGCAAGGCAGGGAGCAAGTAGGAGTTGCACAGCGAGGACATTTATACCGGGCTGGAGTGGTGCATAGTGCACAGATTTGACCTTTGGATGGAGAGGATGACCCAGAGGATGCAAAATTGTCAACCATTCTGTGATGTTTAGTTCAGAAACTCAATGAATCAGTATTTTTTTAAAAAATGGTCTGTATACATGCGGCCACAGTAAATCAGGGACGCATGCAGCAAGAAGGAGTGAGCTTAAGAGTGCTGAGTTTATTGCAACCGGGACTGATGACTACAAGGAGACCATCTTTACTGCTTTGTGTCTAGCTTGATCTAATGTCGGCAGTCACTCAATCACCCGCTCATGCATACTACGAAGTAGCTCTCTTCGGCGAATTCTTCGCTCGCGACCTCAAATCTATCCTCAACCGACTCACCCTGCATACAGAGTCCGCTGCTCCCATGCACACCCGCGAGATTGTATTTGAACACATGGGTGCGCAGGGCCTTGTTCAAACCGGATCTCAAGGTGATGAACCAGTCCTGTTGAGAGCTAGAAAGGAGCTTGGTAATGGCAAGGAGTCTGGATGGTGAGCTTAGTGCACATCTGTTATCGTTTTTCTGTACAGAGTGAGCTTTCAGGACTCTATATTCATACCTAAAGCCAGAGTCTGTACGCGTACATCCCGAGGCAACCGTTCGCCCTTGGGCGCTCTGCGAGGTCCTTGGAGATGCTCTTAGTTTTGCGAGCGCCCTCGGATACATGTATGGTTGGTCCGCGTCTTCGTAAGACGGTGGCACTGAAAAGGATTACCCCAGCCGTCGCTCTCAGATATACAAACGCGGATATGCTTTCCGACGTGGACCGCTCATTATCCAGATGTTTCAGCAAGAGCAGGTACCAACATCAATCCGACTCCCTGATTGATTCCATTTCACTTACCATTCACATCGAGGTTGACCCGAAGACGTCGCTTCCAATCCCTGCTCACGCCGACACCCTGTGGGAGGTGGAAGTCAAAACAGCCACTCAAGTCAATACTGCTGCTCCTGTTGCTGGTCAGGTGCAAGTGAATACCGTCCGCTCGGCTATCGATGCTGTCCTTGATGTCCAGTTCATCATGAAGGGCTTGTTGGACCTTCGAAGGCAAGATATATGACTTTGCCTTATCACTATAACTATGGAGCAAAGTTCCCTGGGTCCATGGATGCCCCCCTTGGGGTTATTTCAGGAAGACGTGTCGACCGTGCATCTCATAGGAGAATGTCTAATTTGTGCCAGATCAGGGCATCACACATTTTACTCAAAGCTTTTCTACATATCACGAAGTTCCTATTATAAGATTCACTGGAACTCGCGACGTGAAACAAAAACATCCCGAGACTCGAACTACAAATTCGCCACGGGGGATCTCGCAGAGTGCACGGTGGTGATCATTGTCGGCACTCTGTTCTTCGACGCTTCTCATGAGATGTATTTTAGCATGTATACGAGAGAACTAAATTTCCATGTTAGCGTTTCTACGACAAACTTCAAGTCATATCTGCAATGCTCGTCGCACCAAGAATAACGTCGAAAGTTGGTGGTAAACAACACCTGATGACTCACGCACACACCTCATGTTAACCTGGTTCCCGTCAGCCAAAGGTGGCCAAACGTCGAGATTATATATTGTAGCAGACATCAACGGGTACGAGCTTGTTGATTGACCGGATAGTGGGTAGAGGAATCATCCCACCGAAAAGTGGTTCGATCCACCCGAAGGCGTAAGTGAATTAATGTTGCACTTACCTACGCTTCTTTCCGCTCTGACCACATAATGTAATACCCAGCCGTATTAATCTCATTGCCATATTTCGCATGTCTTAAGCCTGTGTGAAGTTCTGACGCAACCCGAGCGATCTGCCTGATTGATCAACACGAGGAGGTTGAGATGCGTTAGCCTGCTGTCCGTCAATTGATTCACTGGCACCAGTTGGATCCGACGAATACGAACTACGTGGATATATCTTTCTAAGAATGTCTATACTATATTCCGTCAGAGCTTCCAGACTTGATGGGATTGCAAGCCTAATTCCCCTAAAATGCCTCCCACATCACCCTGGGAGTAGTTGCGGCCATATGGTCCAGCGATCGCATTCACCATCCTAGGTCAGAATGGTTCAAGAACACTTCGGCACCGAAGAGGAGCCATGCAATGCTTACCCTTCTGGACCACAAACCAAGACAAGGATCCTCCTCTCCGGTGCAAACGGTGTGGGGGCGGATAACCCGAGAAACCTGCGCCACCACGGTGTGCTGTGCGTCAGTCGTAATGCACCTTGTACCACGGACTTGCCAATCCGGCCGCGTTGAATGTTTAGGGAATGGTTTTCCGAGGTATCATTCGTGGACTCGGCGAAAAGTTGCAATCGGAACCTGTCCGGATATTTCTGAGAGAGCGTCACGAGATATTGTATCATGCTCGAAGGAGGAAGGTCCGCTGACGATCGGGATCCGTGGAGTAATGTAAAACGAGCGTTGAAAGGGGTGTCAGATGTTTTGAAAACACTATGTAGAAGCTGGTAGAAAGGTGTAACCCCGGTCCCACCGGATATCTTGCGGGGGAAAGGTGGAGGTCAGTTGGTTCATGGATGAGAAGGGAATGGAGGTGCGTGCCAGGACAACTTCATCCCAATGACCATTCTGCCAGAACCTTGACCAAGTCTTTACGGGTCCACGGATCTCAATCGAGTCACCAATTTGTCTCGAGTGTAGCCACCGACCGACTTCGCCGCGTTCATACATTTTAACCCAGAACTTCATGTGACCATTTTCATCGATGCCCTCGAGGGGGGTGTAGGGACGCTCTACTTGGATGTCACTGTCCTTGATGAAGATGGACCATATGGGTGCGAATGCGCCAGGGTCGTGCGGGAGCAGCTCCGGAGGTACAGAGAGAGTTAGAAGCTTCGTGTTGGGAGACACGTCCACGGCTTCGATGAGGGTGGTTGGAGTGAAGCGGGACGGGGTCAAAGGAAGAATATCCGCACGATCAGAGAGGAGATAATATGTAGTGGCAGCGACAGAGACGCTGGAGAAGAGCAGCACGGGTTTGAGAAAGGCAGATCTTGCTGTCAGCCATGCTCTGCCCAAGTTGGCTCCGCGGTGGCGGACAAAAAACATATCGACGGAGAGATTTCCAAACGAGGTAATTAGTTAATGGCTTTGCACAACAAGGACAAACAAGATATATAACAACTGCACGCTACAGCACGAAACATATGATATACTATCCCCTTCCTCTCTAATAACCCAAACTATGAAACACCACCGTAGTCCTACACAAAGCTATCCACAGAACATGTATCCTATCCACGCAACGCTGGCGCTGCGACACCCTTACTCATCTATCCCCACCCTCCTTTCCCCACTCAGGTCAATTGCTAATACACCTCTTCTTGACGGCGGTGACGCTCTTGATGACTTTCAGTCGAACGCCTGGGTCAATGCTCCCTCCTATCGGTCCCCTCTCGCCGGGTTAGGCATCACTTATCTCCGGGATGTATCCACAAACCCTCATGATCATTCGCTCGCCGAAGACTCTCTGCTGCGAATGCAAGTCGACGGCGATGAAGAACTGCTTTCCTTGCCCACCGAGACTCGCGGCGCCGAGATTCCACTGGACGATTTCTCCGCACCGGCCGTTCCATACAGAGGTTTTGAGTCGAAAGAAATCCGTCGTATGGCTCAATTTACCCCGGATTTCGTCCCTTCCCTCTGTGACAAGCCTACTGGCCGTATAGAGCTTGGTTTCGATAGCGACATCGATCCGACGGCGAGCGACATTATTGGACTAATCCCCGATGTCAATATGTACGATAGACTTCGACGACCGGACCTGCTCCATCCCGGCGTCAACCCATTGGACACGATCCGCAACACGTCACTCCACGACATTGGGATTTATTGTGGAGAGCCTGCCTCGCTGACGCCGATGGACCATCACGTTGACGATAATCTTTCTACAACGGACTCGAGGGCCGAACAAAGTCCGTCTCCGCGAGTCATCCAGGACATCATGTCGATCTTGGTTCAACCTGCTCCGGAGTTCTCGTTTCTGCCATGGTCCTCTGCAGACTCACCATCCGCACAAAGTTTTTCGTCATCACAACTAGCAGCGCCGAGGTCTTCTGTTTCCATCAAACCCGAACCAACCCATGCCCCTGATAGTGAACACCACACTTTACCCGCTCCGTGCAACCTTGAGGACACCACCCATTTATCCCCCGTATTGAATGCGCATCTTGGCATCGAACTAAGCGAACTGATAGCCAGAGCAGAACGTTTCAGAACTAAATACCCCGAACGAGATATCGATAGAGCATGGCTGTCTCACTTTGCCGGAAAACTTTCAGATCGCGGGGAGCTTCTGAACGATTTTCGATGTTATGTCATCGGTTGTGATCAGCGGAACAAGCGCAGGGACCATATCTTGGTCCATGTTGGAGCCCACATTGGGCAGAGACCCTTTGCCTGTTCTGTGTGGTTTGTTGACTCCAGACTGGTCATCTTTGTATGTCAACTGAATACTTGATCACAGTCCGCTGCGGTTCTTGCGCAAAAACGAATGCAAAAGGCATGAGGCCAGTCACAGCGGATTCAGGCCATATAGCTGCGATATTTGCGGTCAAAGTTTCGTCAGACAAGATCTTGTGAAAAGGCATGTGAAGCGAACGCATGGGCTAAGGGATGAAAATCAAACTGGTGTTGCGAAGCAGTCTAGGAAGAAGGCGAGACTACAGTAGCGTCGTACCTTTATGACCGTCACAGCATTGTCACATAGTCACATCCCCATTTTCTCTTACGGTGGTCGTTTCGTCCCAGGACGTATTCAACAATGTCGGAAAGAGGTCGCTCCCGCTCGCCAAAGCCTCTCCGCGATGCAGATGTAGACATGGAGCACGGAGACGACAAGAAAGATGCTAAAGTTGTCGTCGTGAACGGCCTTTCGCGCAATGTTGTCCACACTCACCTTCAAACAATATTCGGGTTTTACGGGGAAATCATCAAAATAGATCTTCCTCTCTATACAAAGTGTATGGTCTATGCGTTGTTCGCATGCATTCCCATCTCACAGTGCCTTTGTTTAGCTGGTCAAAATCGGGGCAAGGCTGCACTGGAGTATGCGGATCCGTCGTCAGCACAAAAGGCTGTATCCCACATGAACGGCGGTCATCTGGACGGTCTCGTTCTGAAAGTGGAACTCTCTGACGTTCCCATTCGCACTCGCTCCCGCTCACGTCCACGCCCTGCGCGCAACGGGCGGGACCGCAGGTCTTTCACACGTTCCCGCTCTCGTTCGCGCACGCGTTCCCCACTGCCACGCAGGCGGGGATACGAGCCCCCGCGCTATCCGGATACGTACCGGCGGGCAAGAGGTTATGGCCGCCGTGGTCCTCCCCCGAGAGACACCTATCGCCCTTCTCGTTCTCGTTCTCGTTCACCAGTAAGGCGTGGTGACCGCCTCCCACCGAGACGGAGATCACCAAGCTACGAACGCGGTGGTACAGGGTATGCAAGGGGGCGGCACAGTCGCTCTAGGAGTTATTCAGTGCGGTCTAGCCGTTCCCGTTCCCAAACCCCGTCACGTTCGCGTTCCCGAACTCGTTCACGTTCCCCATCATATTCGTCATACTCGAGGTACAGTCGAAGCAGGTCCCGGTCTAGGTCCCTTAGTCGGGGGAGAAGGAGCTACAGCAGGGAAGATATTAGAGATAGTAGGTCCCGGTCTCCAGCGTAGTCTGTTCAATTTCTTGGTATCAACTACAGCTGCATGCAAAATTATACTGGGTGCTTGTATCTATTTTATTGTGTCGCGAAAAGCTCTTCCAGACTCAATTACTTGCGATCGATGAATCGTCAGCGAGGATGGGTCTGGGGGGGGGGGGATTGATTCATTGTTGCGACGAAGATACAGCTGGATGGCTGCTCACCCATATTCGGCATCGTTCCTGATAGCATTGGACATCCACTCCTCATCCAACTCTTGTTGAGCAAAGCCGGGACCTCCCGCAATGCTCAGCACCACTGGTAACAGTACCAAACCATGCAGGGCTCCAGAAATGATTAGAGTTACCCACATGCGGAAGTAGTAAATCTGGTTCCTAGTCAGTGGCGAAGGAAACATGGTTTGCTCCTAAGTGGATCTCACCTCTAAAAGTCGTGAACGGGTTAGAGCTAGGACAGACATTCCAATGAGCTTTGTGAAAGTGATTCCGGAGAGAACCTAAAGAATCCAGTTGCCCATCAGCGTACCAGTAAGTCCCTGGCAGAAACACCCTACCGAAGGGCCAACATCAACTAACGCAGCCCACATCCGTTCATCCCTCTCTTTCTGTCCCGCCGGAAAATCTGCTGGCAAGCTAGATCCTGCG